>JBBKCR010000018.1:17052261-17075233 GCA_037577295.1 Ladigesia roloffi
TCACCTTCGACTTGGATGCCCTGGGGGTAAGCAAATAAACATCAGATTTTCATTTTGGGGTGAACTATCCCTTTAAGCATGGGATTGGATTTGGCCAGCAAAAGCCTTTTTGCATAAAAGTGATCGAGTCCTTAAATGGCTCATTTAAAAAGGGACTGATACTGTCAAAGACAGAGCTGGTGAGATCTCTTTATGTGAGAGTGCTCTTTAAGTGATGACACAGTGAGCTATGTCAAGTTAACAGGATCATGCATGCACTGTTAAGATTCTTTCATCTCATAAGACAAATTTGTTTTGTTTGACAATTTTTCATAATTGTACCCTCAGTCACTCTCCAGTAGATTTTGTAGTGTAGTAGCCTTCATGCCTAAAATTAAATATGTACACGGAGTAAGTAAACAAATACATGGGTTGTTATTGTTTTGCCTGATATTCATTCCTTTAATATTATCGTGATTACTCATATAATCAGTAGTACTGGGCCCGCTGACTGATAAGAAGTGAGCTGTAGGTGGAGAGGTCTGAAGTTGATGATCTGAGGTTTGTCCTCTCTGTGCAGGGAAAGGGGACATGGCCATGTCCAACATCGTGGGCTCCAATGTGTTCGACATGCTGTGTCTGGGGCTGCCTTGGTTCATCAAGACAGCCTTTGTGGACACCTCGGGTCCGGTGGTGGTGAACAGCACCGGCATGGTCTTCATCACCTCCACTCTGCTCTTCTCCATCGTCTTTCTCTTTCTGGCCGTCCACATCAACGGATGGAAGCTGGACTGGAAGCTGGGCATCGTATGTCTTGTGTGCTACATCCTGTTCGCTACGCTGTCCATCCTCTACGAGCTCGGAATCATCGGGAACAACCCGATTCGGGCCTGTGGAGACTAACGGACCTCAAAGGAGAAAACTGGCCCCAAATTACAATACTCCCCCTGACGTATAGATCAGTCGAGACCTGTCCATCTTGCTTCTTTAACTTTAGCAATGAAGCTGCAAGGCTAATTGAGCTAATAATGTAGAAAACTCTTTAGCCTCACAGCTAACACTAAAGCTATAGAAGCTAACTTGTGTCTCGGCTGACCAACTGCACGCGGGGGGGAGTGGGGTGCAGTGTGGGATGGTAGAAGATATTATTACAGTCCATATGGGACAACTGACCTCATACCAGCCAAAGCGGCCTTTTACTTACACACAAACCTGTGGACGAACCTCTGACCTCAAACACTGCCTATGCATTTTCATACATGTATAAATAACGAAAAAGAGACAATGATCAAACCAACCAACGAGCGTTTGATTCTGCCAGGGTTCGGCAGCATCACATGGACAAACCACACACTGCGTTGTGGCACTAGAAATGACAGTGATAATAATGGGAGTCTGTTGAGATCAGTTATGATTATGATTACATTTATTAATTACTATTTCCCAACACAGTGCATGGCTGCCTGTTTTAATATAGCAAATTTGTTTTTTTTTTATTTTTTTATAATGGTAGATACTGGGGGGACATTGTGCACACATCTGAATATTGCGGTTTACAGTCTTAGGCACCTGAGAAAATTATGCTTAAAAGCTGTTTACTGCTGGACGGTGGTGTTAAGTCATATTACAACAAATACAAACAATATTAATACAATAAATGGTGGTTTTATGCATGGCAAAGTGTTTCTATGGAAGTGTAGTTTTACCAAACCAGGTATCTGATTAGCTCCATTTAGCTCCTTTTACTTCAGTGTTTTAGGTGTGTTGATTATGGAATTGTGTCAATTCACCCAAAGACTGGAGGCACTGATCAGAAACCTGGAATACTTAAAAAAAGAAAACTTGATCCTTTTTACTGCTTTCTTGTTTGTTTGCATTTATTCTGATATCTAGCTGGGTTTATTGCAAGCAGAAAGAACCCAATAGCTGATATAATCGACTTCAAACAATTTGCAATGTTGCCCAAAGTTCTAATCTTTCATGGGGCCCAGGATTTCTGGCAGCACCCCTAAGACTTCTGCAGAGTACTGTATTTCCCCCATCATTATGTATTATAATTACAGCTTTGTGTTGGTCACTAGCTGAATAGTCGCTTAGACCAGGTCAAGGGCCAGGCTCAGCATGGCCTGATGATTGTCTGCTAGCTAAAATTAGCTAATAAGCTGATGTGTTGGTGATGTGGCTCACATTAATAAGTCAGTGGAGGTTTGGTGTGGTTACATTTCACATTACTATTTAAAATACAGAGCTGGGAGCTGCCTCACTCACACAAGAGGGACACTTTGATTTGATGCAGGATTTGCAGGCTGACACCGATCTCCACAGTGGCTCGTAGATTTAAAACACAACCACAGTTCAGATAACGGAAAGGGCAGGACCACATTTCATGTTTGTGACTGGACAGTACGCATGTCACTCATGGCAGAACGATTCTCAACGGGTAGTATCCAGTCACAAACTATTACAGGTTAAATAAGAAAAATAAATCTCAGACTCTAAATGTGAAAACTGCAAAGTTAGGTGAAAACCACTCATCTTGGACAAAAGCATTGGGATAACTGGATGGCACCTTATTTGGCTAATAATACCAGACCTCCAGAAGTGTTTTTTTTTTTGCTTTAAATACATTAAAATCCCGTATTTATAATCGCCGTTTGTAAAAGTGCAAACATTTAGTTTTTTTTTTTTTTAACATTTCGTGTTTTCTGAAATGCGGTTGCTTTGACTGAGGGACACTGTAGATTTCCAACATAGGTCAATACATTAAAAATGTACCCAAATTAGTGTAAATTAAATTTTTTCTCACAAACATGAACGTGTTTTCACCAAATATTATTTCAAAATATCAGCCAAATCTTAACATCTGTCCAATGCCAAAATTATTTTTCCCCCAAGTGAAGCAGCCAGGAATGTAGTTCAGTGGATGTGGGAATTGTACCTTGCTCAAGGGTACCTCAGAGGTGTTACATGCCTATTAATTTCTAGCCACACTGATGCCTGAGCTAGTCTAATGCTCCCTCCTCCAGCCATGTAGCACAGATCATCTGTCCAGTTGGTGAATGTCCATCCAGAGCCACATTTTGAACTCGACTGCAATGGTGCTCTACAGTCCTCTCCATAACCCACAGCAAAAACAATAAAGGAGTCAGGTATTTCACAAAGCTGGATTTCTGCAAAGACAGTCCTAGCTGAAGGTGCCCTCTTTCCTTATTTTGTTTAATAACTATATATCGTTCTTTTCTAATATGTTGACCATAAAACAAAAACATTTTTCCCCCATCACTAATTTCTAGAGCATTCTCATCTGTTAAAATGAACAGCCCGTTTCTGTTAACATGTCTTTAAGTTTGACATAGGTAGACGAACTCAGTTCTGATTGCCATCTCCACTTATGTCTACTTCCCTTGGGCTGAAACACTCCAAACTTTAGCAGAAATTTCTCGAAACTAATCATTTTGTTGACTATTGAGATATCAAGACATCAACTGCTCCTCAAAATGGGCTACTGTGCAGCTTTATTACTGGATGGGCCATGGAGTGAATTCTGGACAAGATCTCTTTATTAATAGAAAATAAAAAGGAGGAGACCCACAGTGGTCCCAAAAAAAAAATGCAGCTTTAGACCAGATTCGTTTCTACACAAAACATACATTTATGTGTTCAGCCTTCACCCATGACCCTCTAAACCCTTTCATGTCCCCTTGTGTTCTGATTAAGACCACGCTCAGGACAAGGCAAGCTTAAAAATTAAAAAGTTTATTTTGTCATTCACTGGGGGGTTCACAAATTAAAAAGGGTTTACAAAAAAAAAAAGTCACCGTATATAATATTACGCACAGACACTACTAGAATCTGATTATGATATTCTCTCTGTATGTATGTGTGAGAGAGAGAGAAAGACAGTCCAAAAGTTTAGAAAAGTGTTTTTAAAACAAAACAATGGTCTGAAAGAAGGAGTGGGGGGTGGGGGTGGGGGGTACTGTGACGGAGCGCTAGTTTGTTTACGCATTACGGTCGAGGCGCACGTCCACCTCTCTGCCATTTATTTTGGTTCCATTCATCAGGTGGCAGGCTTTCTCTGCACTCTCTGGACAGTCGAATCGCACCGTCCCACAGCCTTTAGACTTCCCGTTCTCCATCTTTATCTCCGCAAACATCACCTGACCTGAAACAAGGAACGGAACATGCATGAGTGCTTATTTCATAATAAAACCAGCAACATTCTATATTTCCACTCATCAAGTTTCTGTAGGTTTTAACAAGCTGACTTGGCATTGTGCAGCCATTAAATGATTCTCTCTCAAGCCAGTATTTGCAAAACCTGAAACTACCCACACAGAAGGTTGTAACATTTATTCCTGCTTTCAGTTCCACCTTGGTCTCTTGTAGTTTTACTACAGTGGTGCGGCATATGGACCACTGAAATAAAACTAGATGGAACGGATGCACACTGACACAAGAATTTTAGTTCGCATGCATGCACACTCACCACAGTGGCCGAACTTTTCCTTCAGCTTCTGCCACGTGAGATCATAGGAAAGCTGTATACAAAAACAGTCAAACATTCAGAACAGTCTGTCTCATACTCACAAACGGGAAAAACAGTTGCTGATTACTGGCAACACTTCATTTTCAGTCTGTAAAAGTTTAGAGGATTCCACCCATACTTACATTTCTCACAAAGATCTGGCAGCCTGCCTTAGACCCGCCCCCTCGGTCCGACATGCCGCCACCCATGTGACCTGAGCCGCCACCATATTGGCCAAAACTTCGGCCCATGTCCATGTTCCCACCCATCCGGTCAAAACCTCCACTCATTCGGTCCATGCCCATGTTCCCCATGCCACCTAACACACACACACACACACACACACACACACACACACACACACACATTTTTTTCTCCTGATCAACCAGAACGGTACACCTGTACCGCATATCCATTAATCTTTATTGCAACATCATTCTCTGTAATACTGCAAATGAGCTATAAGTGTTTTTGACACACCTGACCAATCACCATGTCCATTACTAGTTGGATTTAATCAAGGTAATTATTTTTAATCATTAAAGGTTCACCAAGGTGTTTTTAAAGGCCTATAATCCACATTTTTCTTTTTCCTGTTTTTTTAACAAAAGCTTTTCCTAACTCATACTAATTCATTTTACAACCTATGCTTACCAAACTCACACTGTACCCATCTTTACCCTAAAAATTGAACTATAAAGGGTCAGTGGATTTACATTTAAAAATCAGCTGCATGCAGAAATATAATGTCTCCAAAATGTGTTAATACCTAGCCCTGTTCCCATGGGTCCCATTCCAGTGTTGCCCATTCCTCCTCCAAAACCTCCCATTCCACTTCCTGAGGAGAGAAATAAAAACTTATAAAAAGGACACATACTATAAATGTCCTAACAATAATTAAACTGCACTGATTCAAGAACATTATAAATGATTTTGGATTCCAATGTTCAAGAAGTATGCCCTCCTTTCATAGACAGAAAAAAAAATTTCACAACTGAGTAGATAGTTCCTACTGTGTGTATAATGAAGCCACCATGATAATGCCATATTGTGAAAATGTCTTGAGGCACCCCTCGTTAAAATAAAATTGGTTCAGTTTACAAAATAGCATGATTGGGCCTAAATAGAAGAGAAGTCTGCTGACCAAGTCCTCCGAATGAGTCTCCAAAAGGTCGATTCATTCCCATGTCACTGCGGCCAAAGTCGCGATCCATTCCGCCCATACCTGCCCGATACATATCTGCACAAACACAAATAAATAAAAAAGGGACTAGTGGACTAGCCTATGGTTTCAAAATATTGATCACAACTTCAGATGGGCTTCTGCACATTATGAGGAACCAGTTTATATATGAGCAGGCGAAAAGAAATGAGAGAATGATCAGAAAAGGAGAAGATAGAAAGAGAAGAGGTAAAGAAAAAGACAATATAACACAAAGAAATGGAGACATGAAGAAGGAAAACAGAAAAAAGTTTTACCTCCCATCCTGCCCATGCTCATGTCTCTGCCTCCGAATCCACCCATTGAACCCATTCCATCCATTCCTCCAAACCCACCACCCATTCCTAAAACACACAGCAGTTCTCACCACAAAGTCGATAAAGCATTTTCCATATTAACTGTAGGTGGTTTTCCACTCATCAGCTCATGAAATAGATCAGTACCCTCCAACCATGGTCCTGGAGACCCACTTTCCTCAAAACTTTAGTTCCAGCCACATTCAAGTTAATGTATTCAAGTATTGGAGAATGTTAGAGACAGAAGCTTAACAAGGCCGGAATGTGGATCTCCAGGATGGATAGTAACCACTGACCTAGATCCTTTTTTATGCAGATTAAAATTACTGCACAAAACACACACCTCCCATTCTGTTCATGCCTCCATAGCCACCTCCATCCATTCCTGAGGAGATAAGAAAAAAAAATTCAGTCTTTGTGAACTTCATTATGTTCTTATTGGCTTGATGTAGAAAAAAAACTTCTAAAAGACAGAGGTATTCCTGATTGTAAAAGGAAGTTGGCTTAAGAAGTGTGAGAGTATTTGGGTGGGTCGTCGACAGGTGTCACAGTTTTAAAGTGGCACAGAGAAGAGCTGTAAAATTAATTGAGATTTTTTTACATTTGTAATGTTATTCCATTCCCTACAGAAGCATGAGCTGCACAATCCTATTGAACAGCTTCAGGAAGTGAGTACAGTTTACTAAAATCGGTTTAATGAGATGCAGGAGGTCTAACCGGACGAGGGGTAAAGAGTACTAGGGTAAGTCAGTAACACATTGAGCAATAATTTAAGTGGACCAGTCAAGTTGGCACCAGTGAGGACAGGACTGTCTCCTGTCACAATATTGCGCTTCTGTTTACTTTACAAGATCCTCATAAGGACGTCCACAGTCTTATCTTATCTCTCCATCACCCCCTCCTCCGCCTTTATCTCCGCGAGGCTCATCTTCTGGATTAAAAAGTAACACAGAACTGAAGACCAGTGCCGCTCCGGCTCCATACAAGTCTCTCATGGAACAATTGGAAAAATGATATCGCGCCAGACACCACCTGATAACGGTTAATAACATTGAGTTTCTGAGAAATTTTAAACGGCACATCAAAAGATGTTGCACAACTGTTTGCTGGCTAAAGGCTAAACTGAGACCAGCGTCAGGAGTGCAAAATTGACAGGAAAGATCATAATAATCAATTACGATAAGGATGTTAACCCATGTGTGTACTAACCTCCCATTGAGCCCATTCCTCCTCCTCCTCCTCCACTCAGACGGTTGGTGTTGATTGGCTGACCGCCAGGACCCAAGCCCATCCCGATCCCCCCTAGACCTCCTGCAAACCACCAACAACCAAACAAATCAACCCTTATGTACACCACGTGGTTGTACACCAGGAATATAGACTACTTAATCTACGGTAAAACAAGTGTGAAACTAAAGCATATGTGCATCTCAGCATACCGAACAAAGATTAAACTGCAATATTGAATGAAGTAATGGAACCTGTACAAAACAGATTAATTCTCAATTTGATCAAATGGAATTAAGAGATGAAACACTCCACATTGATCTATGTGCACTCAATACTGGCTAATGCAGATCGGCTTTCTTAAAAAAAGAAACAAAAAAAAACACTTTTTGAAGCTTTTAACAAAACATAAGAATATACATCTTCAAGCCTGTGAGCCTAGCAACTCCAACCTGCTATTTGTGTAATTTGTTAATACAGTAGGAATCCAATTAACACGTATGTATTGTATTTAAGAACATCTCACTTCAGATTCTAGATAAGTGAGCAGGACTTATGCTACGAGCACACGATCACCTCATTTTGTTAAATGCTTATTAAGGAGCTGTGGTTTTGGCGTTTTCTTCTTCAGTAGAACCTACTCGGCTCCCTTTAACCAAAATATCAGCAAGACAACCTCTGTTCACACATCAGTACAGAAAGAGCAAAAGTTGGATCAGTGCACATTCTGGTTGATCTGACAGTATTGCTTGTACTTTGAACTTCGCTTTAATTTGTATCTCCATTGTTTTTTGGCACAGATAGTAGAAAAAAAAAAAAAAGCAATGGCCTATTTAAAAGTTATCATGATATTTCAACCAATCAGAAATAGTTGATGGAGTCAACTCAGCCGTGACCCACTTTCGGCCCTGCCGTCGGGCTGCTCGGGTTCGGCTCATAATGGAAAAACATTCATTCGCTCTACAGCATGATTCCTCGTGCCAGTGGAAAAACACCACGAGCTAATACAAAATACAAAATTGGAAACAGGACTTAAGGTGCCAATTTGACGACCGTGGGCATTTTGCGACCCAATTTGGGAGCCACCAGTGCTGTACCTGCAGAATTTTCTGAAATACTGATAAATCCAGAGGCTGTAAAATTTTGCCGATAATAACACCCTAAAGCTCAACCCACTCAGACTGTACAGAAACCACTAAAAATACTTCTAAGGAGCAACCAGACACTGAAAATAGAGAGCGCACTGAAGGTGATAGGAGATCTCATTTCAAGCCAGACACCTCCAACTAAGAAAAACGATTCATGATAATTTCACATAACTTACTAACATGAAACTAAGTATAACAATTATATAATAAAATATGAGAAATGGAGATGTAAGAGATTAATCATAAGTCCATATTGGACTGTAGCTTCTCTTACGGGGTAACTGGGACTGTTTATCAGCTGCACGGAAATCATCCCCTGGCACCGATTTTTCATCCTAAAAGAACACACATCAAAAAAAATTATTTCACAAATCAAAAGCACTGCTCATTTTACATGACTGAAGGATAGAATTACTCACCATTTTAACATGCATTGGTCGGTCAAACAGCATCTGGCCATTAAACATGGCTGTTTTTTACAGTTAAAGGAGAAACAATAATGAGCTCGTTCTGACACACTACATATCCAGTGAGAATTTTTAATTCAAATTGGAGTCATTAACTCATTTGTATTTTAGGAGCTAATCAAATCTATCACACAAAATAACAACCTCAGTTTGAACTCAATGGGTAAATGTGTATTGTTACACTCTTGTAAGAGTCTTGTCTACTAAATAAACAATCCAGAACTGGACAAGGCCAATGTAGGACTGGTCTCAAATAAACCCATAATGTGTTTATGATGTAAACAGACTGTTCCAGCTCCAGCGATGTTCACAGTGGAGGTGAAGGGAACCAGACATATCCCTCTTAAAAGTCATTCCATGAACTGCTTATGGTTGCGTCACCTGACGCCTTTGTTCTAACAGATGTTAAAAGCTTTTGGTCCGAAATCTAAACCCATTAATGTTGGGGGTGATATATGGAGGGCATCATGAAGCAAAACAGCTCCCAAAGAAAACTGATTTGACTCAGATTCACTGTTCTAGCATCCTCTACATGTTATCAACACATTTGGAGCATCATTGGGTGTTGATGGTGAACACTTGTTTTGGAAACGCTTGGTTACATTCACCACCATAAAGTGAACGACTTGACATATCTAGTGAAGTCAGCCTTTCATCTGCCACATTTGACTTTTTCTTGCCCCTTAGTGATCAAAAGCAGAGTGCGTGAAGGATACAGATTGCCTGCACGGCCTCCAGGGCTTGCTCGAATGTGACGGTACCCATTCCTCTGCTCTTCCCGTCTTTATCCTCCTTCACATCCGCTCTCTTCACCATGCCAGCCATGCTGAACACCTCCTTCAGCTTCTTCCAGCCCACCTTAAAATCCAGCTAGACACAGAACAGATCACAGTCAACACACACAGACACAAAGGAAACTCCTTGCAGAAAACTACATTGTGAAATGTATGAAAGTTCTCTTGCATGAAGTGCATCAGAATTAGGGGTTTTTAACACTGACAGCAGCAGAGACATGGAAACTACCGACACAAAGCAACAAGCTCTATCACACCTTAACAGCTATAAAATTCATATGAATTGATAGAATTAATCAGTGCCTCGCCTACTGTACATAATCTAATTTAATATATTTATGTCTTAGAAAAGACCACAGTGACAAGAGGGTGTCAAGACTAAGGAACGGCACAAGTTTACCATCTACTGCAACAGTCAAGGCCAATATCGCTGCTTAAAGTCTCTCAACAGTATACACCCACATCATACACCAACTACTCAATATACACCAACTACTAATTTTACTTACTCCATAAATTCTTATTATATTAATTTGATTCCATGTAATACTTGCCCTCACTGGGGCACCTTGTACACAAACGGGGCACTTAAACATTTCGCAAAGTACACAAAAACATTAAATAATATACAAAATATTTCATGGCATCTCCTAATTTGAAAAGTAATAATTCATTTATTTTATTTACTAGCAAACAATTTCAATAACTAGGAGTGTAATGGTGCACTCTCAAATCAGTTTGAAAGATGTTAAGGGCTTTCAGTTTGATTAATTCATCATATTTTCAGGGAATAGGGTTCAATATTCTCACAAAATTGTGTCCTAAGCAGTCACTCTGATTCTAATTCTCTAACAGTCACTTACACTAAATACATTCAATACTGGTTATACTTCAGTGTTTTGGCGATTTGGACCCACCAGTGAAGCTATTTTGACCTGAAAGAGTGAAAAACTTATGTTCTTACATTGGCCACAAAAACAGTGGAGCCAAGGCGCCCTGCCTGGAGGGCACTAATAATGTCAGGGGGTATGTTGGGGTTATTGGCGATGGAGGGAGGCACACTCATCCCTGTCGGACCCCCGTCCTGCCCCCTGCCCCCCGAGTACAGTCCCCCGGAGCGCTGAAGCACCCGCCGAGCGTGCTCTCCATCAGGGTCCTGAAAAAAGACAGACAAAACATTTAGAACACGAAGCTTGGCCAAAAACAGACTACAGCTCCATTACAATAAAAACAATATAGTAATTAGTGCTGGGCATGTTAGCGCATGATTATCGTGCCAACACATTGTTTGCTTAGAGTTTTAATTATTTTATTGCACGCAAATGCAGGTTTCAATCCTATTTTGAAATTCTGTTGCTATTTTGGGCTCATGGTTGCACGGACCACGCAGTTCTACGTGTCGGCTGGTTTTCATGAGCGTGTATTTTTGTACATATTATCGATAATGCATTATAAAATATGGCCAAAAGTAATAAGGACGCACCCCCTGCAGAAACCAACACACATAGCACTCCCATTATTTTCTCCAGATTACAGATATTACATACAGTACGGACAAAGGTATAGGGACAACAACCGGGACTTTAATTCATTCAGACATAAATTCAAAATGGATTTCATCTCCCTTGGAGCTGCTATAATGGACCCCCCCGCCTCCCCAATGCTTTTGGCTATGAGAGCAAATTGTTTTTTGTCTGTAACAAACAAGGTAAAACTTGAAAGCCTGCAGTGGCAAATATCTTTATTTTAAGTTGAGATTTTCAAGAAAATTTTTAAATGGAGCTTTCTGTGTTAAAGAAAACACTGCTGTTAAAAACCTCCTAATTTGTGTTCGCAAAACAAATGTTATTGCACTTTTGTTTATATATCAGTACTTTAGAAACAAGTGAAAAAACACAATACTTTTGAATTTATATTATTGTGTATAACAATGTGATTAATCGCACAAAACTATGTGGCTAATCATAATTTAACAAAAAAATATTGTTGCCCAACATTAATAGTAATACAATTATATTTCATGTCTGCCACTGCAAGACATCATTTAAGCCAGCATTTCTCAAACTATGGGCCATGGACCGGTGCTGGGCCATTAGAACTTCTCCTCGGTTCTGCAGCAATCAAAAATCAGTCAGATCCAGCTCTTATCTCAGCACTGCCATCACTGTGTGCCCCGCCCCCTCAACTTCACGGCCCGCCCCCTCGGGATAGTGTCGTCCACTCATGTATATGTGCCTGAAGTATTCCGTATATGCAGGGCCCTGAAGCCCCAAAGCCTGACATGACAGGTCCCCAAGACAAATAAGTTTGAGAAATGCTGATTTAAGCATTACAAGAGAGCAACATCTACCTGAGAAGCACATTTGCTAAATTTGATACCTGGTTGAGATGTTCCATACCTCTTTGATGTTTAGTGGTCTGCCGCTGAGGTCATGTTTATTCATGACCTCCAGAGCTTTCTTCACAAACTCCTCATCTTTGAATTCAACCACCCTAAAAAAGGTAGGGGGGAGGGGAGACACATTGTTATTTCCTGAAGGACACAGGGAAGAATGTAATATGCAAACTTAACTAGACATTTCTCATGGGTGGAACTGCCCTTTGTATTTTTCTGTAGAGATACTTAATCAGATGTTCCTACGGTGAGTTTTATAGGCACTGTTTCGTATATTTGGATAAACATCCAAGCTTTTTCTTAAATTGTGATCATATGTCAGTATTTGTGTTAAATTGTGATCATATGTCAGCCTGTTCTACAGGCACCGTTTTGGATATTTGGATAAACATCCATGTCTTTTCTTAAATTGTGATCATGTGTGAGTAATGTGTTCATCTGAACCCAAATTCACTGACATTTTCTAAAATGTACTGCCATTACAGAAGACTTAGCTCCTGCTACAATCAGCACAATCATGTGGTGTCATATATACACACACATATATATATATATATATATATATACACACACACACACACACACACACACACACGTTATACAAATATAAATGAATACATTTGTATAAAATATGTATACATAGCTACACAGCAATTTTTACTGGTTTACGCTATTCTTAAACCTGCTTTTCAAAATCAGGTTCAATCCATGTTGAGAACCAAATATATTAACTTTCAGAACATCTGATTTTGTGACATATTCTGAAGAACTTTCCAAAATAATTTTCTAATACACTGCTCACTGCCAAGTATACACATGTTTTTGTACAATTATGACTTGTTTTTTCCAATATATTGCTAGAAATACTCAATATTGTTAATTAATAAAACAAAAACTCTGCAGTATCTTCACATAGAAATGATCATTTTAATCCCATCATCATTCAAAGCCTGAATTTTTGGTTTTTAAAGATATGATAATGCATTCGACTAATAACAGGAATCCAGAACTTTCTTCTCATACACAAAAACAAAAGCAGGACAGCACATCTAACTGAGGGCTGTGACATCACTGTTGCTTAGCAACAAGGGTTTGTAGCCTGAAAGTCAAAGATGCAGTATGGGCCTTTAAAGAAATTTTAAAAAAGAAATTTTTAGTGCTGCGTAAAATTCCTGAACCCTTCATTTCTTCCTATATTGCCTCCAAATAGACAGGATTTCAACAGACAACAGCCTATTGTTTTATTAATACTACAGAACAATTCTCCAATCATCCTGAAGGACTTTTAAAGACTCATTCGGAACCAGTGAAACTGCAGCATATGAGCACACTGCAGCCTGTCACAAGAAAACCTTAGTCCTAATTTCTTTTACTTTGTCCACTCAGGATGCCGAAGACAGGCAGAACACAGTATTTTTGCACCAGCAACCTGATTCAAAGCAAAGTATAATGAAATGTGTGTTTTATAAGGTACTCAAAGATTTTTTTTAAAGTTGTGTAATAGAAATCCCTATCCCAGGTAATCACTTACCCACATCCCTGTCAGAGGTGCAGGAGGAATTCACGGGCAGCCACGGAGGAAAATGAAGAGATCAATCAAATTAACATAATCAAATGACAAATGAGCTGTTTGATATACTATTGGCCAAATGGAGGGTAGAGTTCAATATTGTAACAGTGTGCTTTATTTAAGTAGGACAATTTATCTGCAATAACATTTAGACTGCAAAAGAAAATTTTATGAACATATGAAATAAATGTCAAATGAGGACACTTTATGAAGGGTGAATGTTAAAATTGTTTTAACCTCCAATTTACAATATATATTCATTACAATTAGGCCAAAACAATCGGGCCAAATTAAGATTGGAGTTTGTATCCTTAATAGTGTGGAATAAAGAGCATTAATGAAGCACAGAGATGGACACGGTTTAAGAGGAGAAGCTGAAAGATGAGGCAAGTTATACAATAACAGTACAGACTTTAACATACACATTCAATCTGAGTCACTTTATCAAAATTGCCAAAAATCGTAATAAAAACACCTTGACCATCATCAGATAAATCATATAATAGCTCCAGACTTGAAACCACAAGATTTACAGCCAAATAAACTGGAGTTTTCTTTAAACATTTTTAAAATAAGTTGTCCCACTAAACTGCAACAAACCATCCCATGGTCAAAAGGTCAACGTTCATCAGCAGTATCAGACTCTACCCACAAAAAAAATAATGAGCCTAAAATTCATTCACGGGTTGCATGTCACCCATACAACAATATTAGGTTGTGAAGCCACAGAGGGCGTTTAAAGCCTTGCGCAGCACAGCAGAGTCGCCAGCACTTACCCTTGACTTTCCTTCAGCATCCTTAAAGAGCTCCACGTATGTAACCTCACCAACTACATGAGACATACAAAAAGGGAAAATACCAAAGAAACACAAACACAAAGCATTTAAAACACCGGTGGTGTCTTCACAGCAGACCTGGATACAACACTACAGGTAAAAAGAGCCCAGTTAATCACCATCAGCCAAATCTCCACCCACAACACTACAGTCCCGTCCCATACTGTAGGTTTACACAGACACCAGGCAGCTAAGCAACAACATTCGACTATGATGGAGTTTCAGGGACAGGGACACATTTTTCAAAAGCACAGAACTGTTTTAAGGTGACCATCCACCTTTACCATCCTCCTAAAAAGAACATTCCAGTATTGCATGTAGGACACAAACAAATCGCATCAATTTTCAAAATCATCTTTGTCACCTTACAACAGATTCGACTGTATAAAAAAGAGGCTCTGAGGTTACATGTTGGAGCTGATTACAAATACAAAAGCCCAAGAAAGGTATCTTTCTCTGGGAAATAATTCAAACCCAAAGCTGGAGTTAAACTCCTCCCAGGAGGAAAGAAGAAACCCTGTCCATGTTTGTGTCACTCAGCTGCAGCTCATCTGCCTAATCCTCTACATTTCACTTCAGATAAGCCCCAATTAGGTGGCCGATAGGAGGGAATAGGAGCGAACGTGTGGAGTACAGCCCTGCAACCGTTACCTTTCTCGCGCATTAGATCTTTAATTGCCTGCCACTTCATATCATAAGGGATATTGCTAATGAACACGCGGTTTCGGTGGCTGGACTTCTTGTCCCCGGATCCACCATGACGCTCCTTGTATGGGTGGTAGCGGCCGGACTTCCGGCCTGAAGACTTGTCCTTCCCACCAGACTTCTCATTCGAGGTCTCCTCCGACTCACTGGAACAAAGAACAGTAGACATTTATTAATGCGTTTGCTAGCTTTATCAAATCAAATAGTCCACAGTCATGTGGAGTGATGCTTAAATTATTAGCAATATCTCAGTATCAGGGAGCACTGGGCATCGATTCAGTATGGATAAAATATTATGCATTAGACGCAGCATCACAAAACATGACAATTTGGTTTTCAAAAGGTATATATAAAACCAAATGACATGCATACACAGTCTTCATATCTTTAGTCTGGCAACTTTGCAGAGGTTACACATCAACTTCTAAACCTTTATTGCCAAAAGCATTTTTAAATATTTATATATTTACATCCCTCAGGTGAACTTAAACAATAATTCAATTTCAAACACAACAACTGTATATCCTGTTATTCCTAAACGGTTATAATGTGGGCCCCTTTACTATCTTGAAAGGTACCATCATCACAGTATGAACCAGTAAAATATCAAGTCTGGTCTTCCTTCCATCTCGTGCATCTCTATTAAAATGTGATATATAATATTTAATCGAAATCAATTTGGTTATCTACTGGTAAAATCTAATTGTACCAAAAGGCCCTACTACTATTACGTCATCTTTGTGTCGAGTGAAGATTTCAATAAAATCTTATATTTTAATTCCCATTGCTCCTAAGAACGAACAAAGAACGGTGCTAACAATGCGTTATATTGGCTATTAAAACCTGAACAAAGGCAGCACATGTCACATTTATATCTATAAAAACAGATTATATATAAAAGACCTCATGTCTGACTGAAAGTCAGGTTTACAGAGTGAACGAATTCATAATTTCAGCTAATACCGACCTGCCCTTTCAGCTAGTTTACGTTAGCATGCTGGCTAACCCCGCGGCGATGAGAAGAATGAACTTTCTTAAATGGAGTAAACCTATAAAACGGTTACGCCCAATTAAGATCACCCGTTTAATGTATTCACAACACAATGTGTAGACGTATTTACGATGTACATTACTTAGGTCCATTTAAACAGTCGACGATTAATTAAATCAGCTATTATCCGTAATGCTAACTATGGTAACCCGGTCAAAAGCTACGGCGGTTACAGGCTCTCACCTTAAACAGTTAATGTCATAAAACGATTGCAGTACATGTAAAAACTCGATACGTGTTTGAAAAGGTTGCGAGACTTGAGGTAAATTCGAGTAAAACGGTGGTCTTAGTATGTGTCGCACGGAGAGCCCGTTAGCATTAGGCGCTAATGTTAGCTCCAGGCCTTTCCTTAGCACGCAGGCTAACGGGTGAGAGAGAGAAACGGATAAAAGGAATCGTCCTCTTTACGTTTTGACGCCGTTGGTCTCCTCGGGCGGCGCGTCTCCCTCTCCATCTCCCTCTCCCTCTCCATCTCCGTTTCCGTTTCCATCCCTCTCGGGGTCCAGGGAGCCGCAAGGGGAGTCCTCTGGCTTCATTTCGCTCTGGAAGTCCGGGCTGTTCTCCATGTTTTCGGATCTCTGAGCTCCGAGCTGCACCGGGCTTCTTTTTCCTACGGCTCACGCTAGGGGAGGAGCTGAGACCGCGAGATTTGGAGCGAAGCGTCAGACCCGATTTTGGTTAAATTCGCATCAGACTTTTTCGTGTGAACGGTATAGAGATTATACGGGTGGGATACAGTCATATCAAAACAACTCTTATTCATCCAGAGTGTGTGTAGCTCAAAGCAGCCAATTCCTTTCACACAAATTGCTAGTTCACGTATGACACGTGAACTTTGCACACACACACTCCAGCACTGAACAATACACCACTACAGACCACCCCAAATGATCAGTGAATCTTTTGTTTAACGTGGGAGCTACGAGACTAATGTCGCACATCTAATCAGGTTTTTCATTTTGTTATTTCCATTGGGGACGTGATAGCTTCACATGGTATTTCCTACCACATTTTTGCTGAAGGGGCACAACTTATTCTGTTTCCCTTACAGTGAAAACCAGGTCTCAACCCACATCTTGGTTATCTTCCCTTCAAATAAGGTAAGAAATCTTGGTGTTATGCTAGATGAAGAAACTGTCATTCTCAACACACATTGACCAGATCTCCAGAACATACAGATAACTTCTCAACAACATTTTACAACAGTGTTTCTCTGTTGTCAGAAACACTTTCTCACCACAAAAGCTACACATTTAATTGTCCAGTCTCTGGTTATTTCTAAACTGGACTACTGCAACTCTCTGTTGGCTGGAATTCCATTGAAAGTAACAAAACCACTTCAGCTGATTCAGAATGCAGCTGTGAGGTTAGTCTTAAATGTTTCCAAATTATTGCAGACCACACCTTTACTAAGCAAACTGGCTCCCTGCGATGACCCACATTAATTTCAAACCAACACTTGCTGTCAAGGCCAAGAATGGACTTGCACCCCCATACTTATCAGCATTGATCAAGCAGCATGTATCTTTTCTCAGGGCTTCAAAGTCTGCTCCTTTGGAACCTCCATTGCTCAAAAATAGGAAGACGGGTGTCAAGACACTTTTTCAGCCTTCGGATCATATTTGTCCCTCACTGTCTTCAAGTGTCGCCTGAAGACCCAACTCTTCAACAAGCACCTTGGTGACTTACTATTCCTCTTCCCCATATTCATAAAAAAAATAAAAACTGCACTCATCACCATGCTTTCCTTACTTTTGCCTTAACCTCTGGCTTTTCTTAGACAGGAGCTGTTTACGTGTGCTCAGCCGGCAGCAACTTGGTTGAATAGCGGACATTGATTTAAGTTTAGCTTTTCAGGTTTGAAAAACAGGTGTCGACTTCTTGAGCCCTGATATACGTCACGATGGATAAGAGCATCAGCTAAATGCCATAAACGTTAATTCAGTGTTACTGTCAAAAAACTGTACCCCCCTCCACACACACAGGGTTTGATCAAGGTACTGAGAAGAGCCATATACCCTCACATTTTATATACAAGATATACAAGATCTATAAATTCTTGTATATTTAATGTGGCCTTGAGGAACAGTTCTTCAAGCTTTCGATCTCTGAACCTGACCAGAACCTGATTGACCCGGAGAAGAAACAGGAGCAGATTGTTCCTGATGATTAGGCGGTGATCAGTATACTGGTGGTGCTGAATGTTGAGTGGTTGGAACTACTTTGTCTAGGCTCCTAGGCGTTTTGCAGTAAAACATTTGTTCCAAATTCTTTCAGTGAATCTAATTAATGTGCCAAAGATCTGACATTTTGATCTGCAGAAAATCACTTTTTTGCAACAAGTTGATTCAAATCTAGTAAGGGGCGCAAGAATTTGGAACATGGACCGTAAATCGAGTGATGGGGATGACTGGGGCCCTTCAAAGAGGTCCATGCTCTTTATTGGACAGTGATGTCAACCTGCTTACAATCACTCGGTGTAGTGGAGATTTGTTAGTGTGACTGACAGGTTCTGGTGTCTGAATGGGGAACACCCCACACCCCACCCCCCCTTTCGGCCATTGAGAGATGAGGTCATCCAAATCACTGTGCAACAACAGTAAAGGAAAGAGTCTGGTGGCTTTTTTAATGATTAAATAATAATAATGTCATCTCAGCATGGAGGAGACAGGCCAAACATCAGCCTGTGTGTGTGTGTGTGTGTGTGCGTGTGTGTGTGTGTGTGTGTGTGTGAATCCATAAACTCACCATAACAACCCTCCGAGTGTCCCGTCATGCTGTGCTGGGACACAGGCCAGACTGACCTCCCTTCAATTCATCAAGAAAGTGTGTGTGTGAGAGTGAGTGTAGCTCACATCAGCTGATTCCTGTCACACACACACACATACACGCTCACTCACTCACACACACATACTCCAGCACTGAACAACACATTATTAAAGGCCCCTAATGTTTTTGTAATGTTTTGTGTTTGTGCCCCCAAATGATCAGGAAAGCCGTGATTAATCTTTACTTTTAGCCATGGAGCTACGAGGCTAATGGCGCTAACAAGTAATGGGAGCTAGAAACACACCAGTTAATATCACACACATACACACACACACACATGCATGCACACACAATCTGCTCTCAATTTCTCATTCCACTTTAAATGTTGCTGCAGCTTTATAATGATAAACACACACAAACACACACACACACACACACACACACGCACACACACAACTAAGCAGCCATAAGCAAAACCCAGCCTCACTATTAAACATTCAGTGTCTTAACAAAAACATTCTGAGAATAAACTTATAGCCATGAAATAAACTAAAAGACCATTCAAAAAGATAAACATAAAGAAATAGAAGAGAGGGATAAAGGGGAAACGCAGAGAGAGAAAGAAAGAAAACATGAAAGATAATGAAAGAGATGGATAAAAAATAAAAGGCATCAGGAAGAAAGAAAAAAAATGGACTGACTCTCACTGCTGAGTGTGTGTGTGTTTGTGTGTATGGGTGTGGGTATGTGAAAGTGTGTGTCTGTGTGTGTGTGTAAGTGTGTGGGTATGTGAAAGTGTGTGTGTGTGTGTGTGTTTTTTTGTGGGTATGTGTGTGAGTAAGTGTGTGCTTATGTGTGTGTATATGTGTAAATGTATGTGTGTTTGTATATGTGTGGGTATGTAAATGTGTGGGTTTTTAAGTGTGTGTGTGTGTTGAATGAATGTTCTCTGTAACGACAGGATGTTTTTACAGTAGGACAGTGACTTGTGGACACACACTTTGTACAATCTGCCATTAACATTAGGTGTATTTTTGTAACCTAGATGTTTTGTTGATTATCAGCTCACACAGGAGAAACAATCTGTTGTCAGACCCAGCCATGGTCTCAAATCCAAATGTGATATACAGTACTGTGTAAAAGTGTAGTTAAATATACTAGGTGCCTAGAAAAAGGGGTTCCAACCATTCAGCCTTCAGCACCACCAGTATACCTATCACCGCCTGATCATCTGGAATAATCTGCACCTGTTTCCTCTCTGATTCAGGGGTTCAATTATATGTGTTTTCTTCTGCTTAAATCATGTATGCATTGGTCACTCAGTGGCTTAAGAAGCAAACAACTCTGAAACAGGTCAGGGTCAGGGACTTCACTAAAGATGAGAGTCCTACAGGAAGCCTGAAGAACTGTTCCTAAAATCTTGCTCTTTGTTAGCAAAATGTTTAGAAATGAAGGGGACTCGAGGCATTTGCAAATTACTATAACTTCAGACATATCTGTACCCTTTCATGGCACCATTGCTAGCACTTGTGACATTCACTACCGTCTCTGTAGGGTGACATGTTCTCCTCTAATGAATTCTCTTTTGGATCCACAACTGCACAACTGGGATCGGGCTGAGATTAGGCGAAGGAAAATTCACAATAAGCCTGTTTCTCTGTAACTGAGATCAGTTTAACATCACAGTTTCTGAACTTTTTCTTCCACTTCTTACATTCAGATCCTGAGAAAATCTTTCCTCTAACCTGAGCCCGATCCCAGTTTAAGATCTTAAAATGCTCCTTTATTTTCTCCTACTGCTCTGATATCAGATATTCAGATTTTCAGATCAATCACTAGAAGAATTTTGTCTTATAAATGGAGCCTATTTAAATTTGTCTTTGTGATTAATTCTTGACCACCAAAGTCAGACAGTTTTGAAATCCATATAGTTGCTGAAGAGATGAAAACTGAGAAGCTGATGAGAAAAGCAGAAAAACTTCTGTCTTAATTAGATTTCTTTTTGTTTCTCTTAAAGATGGGGTTAGGAGAAACAAGTCAGACAAAGAAATTACTGTATCCACTTGCCAAACAGTTGGAGGACCTACTTTTATCAGTGGAAGGAGACACTGATGTTAATGCAATGCTGAAGGAAACATCAATGTTATAGCATGTTTGGTGCAGAATTGGGGTATTTATTTCTCTCCTGTTGTCTTCATTGTGAGAAAAGAGTGTAGAAAAGCAGGAGAACACAGGACGTTCTATGTTCTTACTGAGAACGTCATATGTGGAGGATCTACTGTTGCCAAATCTCAGCTGGGACGTTACTCACTGTTACACTCCCCCACCAGTATTCTGCTAGGGCAGAAATTTGACCCATAACTCCAGTAAACCCCCCATTGGCTGAGATCAGGAACAGGATTGTGGGTTAAGTTTATCTCACTGGATCCTTCAAATCTTCTAATGACACAAATATGTTCAGCTCTCGTGGGCCTTTAAATTAAAATAGTAACAAAATCCGTGTCGCTAATTAGCACTATATTTTGTGCACCTCACAGTGAATCCCTCTGCGCCCACTCTCTTTTTCTCTCCCTCACCATTCTCTCTCTTTATTCTCTGTCTCTCCATTCTCGCTCCATTCTCTCCATCATCATTCGCTCTCTCCATTCTATCTCTGTCCAATCTCTCTCTCTCCATTCTGTCACTCTACACTCTCTATTCTCTTTCTCCATTCTCTCTCTCTCCATGTGATCTGTCTCTTTTGTCTGTCTCTCTCCATTCTTCCCCTCACCATTCTCTCTCTCTACATTCTCTCTCTCTCCAATCTGTCTCTCTATTCTCTCCAGATTTTCTCTCTCGCAATTCTGTCTTTCTCCACTTTCTTGCTCTTTGTCTCTCTCCATTCTACCTCTCCTGTTCTCTCCCCCCATTGTCTCTGCATTCTGTCTCTCTCCATTCTGTCTCTCTCCATTCTCTCTCTCTCCATTTTCTCTCTCTTTTTCTCTGTCTTCATTCTGTTTCTACCCATTCTGTCTCTTTCTCCAACCACTCTCCCCCCATTTTCTCTTTTCATTCTTTATTTCTCCATTTTATCTTCCTCTCTATCCATTCTAATACTCTCTATTTCTCTCTTATAGTCTGTCTCTCTCTCTCTCTCAGTTCCTTCTCTGTGTTTTTTCTCTCTTCCTTCTCTCCCTTTTTCCATTCTTTGTTCATTCTCTCTCTTTCTCTATTTTGTCTCTCCATTTTCTCTCTGTTTCTCTATCTTCATCCTCCAGTTCTCCATTCTCTCTCTCATTCTGTCTCTCTTTCTTTCTCCATTCTCTCTCTCTCCATTCTCTATTTTCCCTCTCTCTATTCTGTCTTTCCCTCTATTTCTGTCCATTTTGTCACTCTTTCTTTTTCTGTTCTGTCTGTCCCTCTCTCTCTGTCGCTGATCGCTCCCTCTCTCTGCCTTTTGCTAATTTTCCTCCCTCTCGCTCTGCCCTCTCTCGCTCCTTCTCTCTCACCACATCCCTCTGTCTCTCTCCCTCCAGCCACCTGCTGCTTATGCACACTCTATTCTCCTCACACACTCCTCATTCTCTCTCTCTCTCTCTCTCTCTCTCTCTCTCTCTCTCTCTCCTGTGGGTGTGTGTATTGGTATGGTTACGGTCCGTTGTTGGCGTCAGTGTGTTTCTCAGCCGGACATGTGATGAAGGCATGTAATCAGAGCGACTGCATCCGCCGAGCAACAGGTACCACCTTCTCCTCTCCTCCTCCTTTCTCCACCTCCTCTCATCCTCTCCTCCTCTTCTATCTCTTCCTCGGTTTCTCCTCCACTCTTCTTCTCTCCTCTTCTCTCTTCCTCTCTCCTCTTCTCGTCTCCTGCAGCCGTCTGCTTCATCTCTCCCCTCAGACAGATGGACATGTGACGACTCCCATGTCTGAGGTGCTGATTCTGGTCTGTGTGTGTGTGTGTGTGTGTGTATGAGTGTATTCCGTTCTGAATGTGTATAGTATTACA
>JBBKCR010000018.1:17075333-17086675 GCA_037577295.1 Ladigesia roloffi
AAGGGGGAAACCCCCCCCCCCCCCCCAAAAAAAAAAAAAAAAAAATTGTATACAGTGTTTTTGGGATCAGTTTGACTCCAGGTTGTATACATAAGGGTAAAAAAAATGTTTTATATCTGAAGCTCTGTATAGTTCAACAAAAACAATAACAAAAACTGAGTAGAAATTAAGTTTGTCCAAATTTCTGAAAATTTAAATTGCTGGGCAAATTGACCCCAAGGGTTAAAGCTAACACGTGGAAACTTCAGGAGCTCTGACATGTCTGTCTGTGTTCAGTGCGTATGATTACTCCATTGGGCCCATGGATAAAGCCATAGTGAAGACTGATATCCAGATTGCGGTGCCGCCAGGTTGCTACGGCCGAGTGGGTGAGCAGCTGTGTTCTCTCCTCTCAGTGTACTAGCTGTGCTTTCAGTGAACATTACTTAATTATTTTTGTTTCTTACAGCTCCTAGATCCGGCCTGGCTGCAAAACACTTCATAGATGTTGGTGGTAAGTTAGTAGTACACTCTTTTCTGTTCCACAATCTTGTCTTATCTTGTGCATGGTGGAACCTCTTATAACCTTGTTTGAATTTTTCCTTCTCACTCACCAGAGGACTTTTTATTTAAGAAAACCTTGGCCAGTCAGTTTGTTTAATGAAAAGTAGTTAAACCTTTTTTGGATTACATGAATATCCGAACACCAGTAACTCACCTGGAGCTGTGATTGTGCTCACTATCAAACCCTGTGATTAGTTAGAGGCTCATTTGCATTTGCCCTCTTCTGTGATATCAGCATTGCAGAAATGGATGTTGTGATGAGGAGTAACATGCAATGTACAGTGCTGCCCTAAATTAAATAGAGCTGGGTTTTGGGGGGTGTCAGGGACACATTAACCCTGAAATGAACTTTAATATTAAACATGTGCTTGGAGCTAAATAATAGCTAATATGTTCCTGATGGGTTAAGTTAAACTCTTCTGTGGTTCTGAACAGCTGGCGTCGTGGATGAGGACTACAGAGGAAACGTGGGCGTGGTACTGTTTAACTTCAGCAAGGAGACGTTTGAAGGTAACCTGCTGTTTGACCTCCAGGACTGGTTGAGAAATGAGTTGTAATTGTAGTAACTGAATTCTCCCCTGCAGTGAGAAAAGGAGACCGCGTGGCTCAGTTGGTCTGTGAGCGGATTGTCTACCCGGACCTGGAGGAGCTGCAGGTAAATATGAATAGAGGGCAGAACTGTTGTGGGAGTTGTACCTGTACGCCGGCTTAACGGTTGCCATGTTAACAGCCTCCAGTAACTCATGTGGTTTAAAAATGGTCATTTATTCATTGGGCAAATCAGAGACGTTTACAGTTTTCACCGGTCATGGCCCATGCCTTCAGAGTACATGATGACCTCAGTTCACCAGAACACCCAGTATCTGACCTATAGTTGTGGTTCACCCTGTCAAACACTGGTTAGAAACTAACTTGCATATTGCAGCTAACTTGCATATTGCAGCTTTCTTTTTTTTCTATAGCTGGGGTTTCCATAACAGCAGAAGTTAGCACCTGTACAGCCCTGTGTGAAACTATTCAAAGCCCTGAGATTTGTTTCTTTTGCTCCTGTACATTCAAAGTCGGTGAGACCGTGACTCTGAGATTTTTCTCTACATTTCTTTGGTCAAATTATTTCAACCACAACTTTTTCTGAATAATATTCAACTTGCTTGAATATTCTGCTTCAGGCTTGAGATGCACATAATCAGTAGCTATAAGTGCGTCTGGCAATACTGGTAACATAATCATTGACATTAAAGCGTTGGCAGATTTTCATACACACAGATATGGGTGGGGCTGGTGGTATTTTTTTCCCTCCACCCTGCTTTTTTACCTCTAAATGTGAGCTGCTGGTTTGTTTTTCAGACACTGGATGAGACTGAAAGAGGTTCTGGAGGGTTCGGTTCCACTGGAAGGAACTAAAGCTGCTTTTTTTTTTTTGGTTTTTAAATGTATTTGAATAAAGATTGGTTTTATAGTAATGTTTTTCATTTGTGTTTCTAAACAATAAATTGCAAAGCAATACAATTTTCAGCCAGCAGATATTGCTCTTCCCCCATTTTGCACTGATTACTGAACTGCGAAACATGCCAGGAAGTGTAGTTACCTTGCTTCCATTCTTTTTTTTTAGTTTTTTTTTTTTTTTTAGTTTAGGGTGGTAATGTTACCGTGAAGCTGATTATTACCAGTACTTTATAATAAACATTGTTTTCAGGACCAATTGCTTCACATTCTTATGTTGAAGTTCAGTATTATTGGCCAGTGTTCAGCAAGTCTGCACAAACACAAAGTAAACAGCAAAAATGAATAATAGTTCTTCCAAAATTCCAAAGTTAGTTTCTTCACATTAAACAAAGCTGCTGTTTCCATTTATGCCAGCTTTGTCTTGATGTCCAAGGGTTTAATTTGATCAACTTATTAACTGTTTATAGAGTAAATGTATTAAGGAGCAGTGTGGTTAGACTCTAAAATGACCCAAAGTACTTAATGCTGTTTTAGGATTATTTTTAGGGATCAATGGATGGGCAGGGTTGGTGTGTAATGGCCTGCTTTCTGAGGGTTGTGTTGAATGATCGGCTTCTGTTTAAAATGGCTCCTTTTGCTTCCAAAGAAGACATTTTAGATCAGGCTTGGCCTCCACTCTAAGCTTTAACAAGCCATATTCAGGTTTAGCCAGGAGCTCAGCAATTGGTAAGTAGATTGTGTAATATTGTTTATTAAAATATTTTTCATTCATTGCATACCAGGAATGGTATAGAAATGATCTCCCTCGAACAAATAAAAGGCAAAATGGACAAAGTTCTAGCACCCATGGTGAATCACTCCTGAAAATTATTTAAGAAAATGGGTCTACTACAAGCAACATAAACGAACAGTAACGCTATTTCTAGTGGTCCTTTGTTATGAAATGTTAAACAGCAACCAAAACATTTTAAAAAGAAAATGAACAGCGGTGAATATGAACAACTGCATTGCAGCTATTTTGTTGTTGAATGCAACTCATGAAACTTAAATATCCAAACACTGAAATCTGCTGTTTGGGAGCTCTACAACAGAACTGAACCCACTGATCTCGTTCAGAAATAAGGGACTCTTCCATGACCCCTTAAAACCAAAAAATATGTTTTATTGTGAATTTACAGCTAAACCCCTCACAGATGTGAACACCACAATCCAGTAGTAAAATAATGGTGTCTTCTTTTTTTTGTCGCCATGGCGACAGCACTGACAACTTGCGAGTGTGTGTTTTGTGGCCGTGGGGGCCTCAGTGCAGTAGTCTGGAGTCAGAGACGTTGCTGGTTTTTCCCTCGGAATGGTGAATGTACACAGTTAACACAAGAAGTAGTTGGTCATTATGTTGAGCACCATTTTGTGACCCTCCAGTCCAGGGTGTGTAACTAGTTTAGAAAAGATTCCCCAAGTTAAAAGTGGCATGGTTACAGTATACACACACAATGCACGTAGCAGAAGGCGTAAGTGATGGACAGGACAGAACGGCTGCTGAGCTAAACGCTGGTTCGCTTGCAAAAGGACGCAGCAGACGGGACGTCTGCGGAACAGTAATGAGCTCCTGCGCTGGTAAAGGATATTACAGTGCATTCGTAAAAATCTAATGTTGACAACGTTACTAGCACCAGTAAATATGATTAAAACAACGGTAAGAAACGTGGAGAGAGCGAAATTAACGAAGCGAAGTCCGTTAAGGCTTAATGGTGCCCTCCTGCAGTCAGCACAACCGAACGTGTGCAGTCAATCAGAAAAAACCAATTCAATCAATAGCTTTCTGTTTGTCACAAACACATACACAGTGGTCATTTCTCTATGAGAATGTTCCGTTTTTCTTCAGTTCCTTACTTTCCTCACTTTATGAGCACAATGGAATATTTACTATTATTTTTACCGGTTACTCTAATAAATTTGCATATGTGGAGGAATCTTTGGTCATGGCGAATGGAGTCCTCTCTGTGTCTTTGGTTTGAAGCGCCCTAGTGCAGGATTATCTGCAGTTTGACGCGTAGCGTGTCTCCCAGCTGTCCACTGAGGTAGTCTTTATCGTGTCTGTCCTCTAGAGTGGCCAGTTCTTTCCTGCGGTACAGAGGCACACTGCTGATTTGTAAATAATGGGCCCCGGGGAGCAGGTGTTTGCTCTTCTTTAAGTGCAGGTAGCTGACCCCGTCCCTCTCTGCCAGTTTGAACAGGCCCTCCTCGTTGCCAAAGTCGATGGTGTAGCGGACGTGGTTAGTGAGTGTGGACAGGGCTGGGATGAACTCAATGATGTGGTCCTTGCTTTTCAGGCTGCTGATATTCAGGCTGAAGTTGATAGTGTTGTCAGTATCCACACTGGCCAAGCTGACGGTCTCTTGATCAACCTGCTAAAACACAGACGGCGTAATGTGTGATTTATAAAGGTAATCAAGTGATTCACGTTGAATTTCTTACCCCACATATCATAAGTCAACCTTCGTTTTATTAGCGCTGGTGCCATGCAGCTAACAAGTAATAGGAGCCTAAACAACACCCGTTAGCACTGTGCTAAATGTGTTATCGTCTGATGTAACAGATGTGTCTGTATTTTAATCCGAATTAATTAAGATAATTTTACTGTCAAACACATCTCTAACAGCAGTAACAGAATAACAAGCTGTCTGTCCCATGGGTTGACATGTCACACCCAATGACCCAATGTGAACTAATGTAACAGAGGGCCTGAAGTTTGAGATGACCGTGTAAGAGGATACCTGGCTGTCTGGCATGATTTCCCCTGTAGTGTTGGTGCTTCGCTTTTTCCTGCCTTTCTTGGGGTAGCCATTGATTTTGCACTCATAACAGGCCTCAGGGGACAGAGAGTTTTCCTCGCCCTCTGATCCAGGACTAGCAAGTGGGCTACTACCAAAACCCACTCCAGATACACAGTGCCTGCAACACACACAAACACAAACTTAGATCACATCATGAATCCTAATAATTAATTTAAGCATTTAGGTTGTCTTCAGTAACTGACTGTGTAAACAATTTGTTTGTTGGTTGAACAGCTGCCAGGATGTGATTCTATGATAAAGGAGAATACTCTAGCTGGAAATTTGTCACAGTTCATTAGTTCAAGTAAAGCTAAACTTTCATACATGCATGCCAATTGTCTAATCTAACCGGCTTCAGTCAACAGGACAGTGCTGTCAGTGCGGTAAGTCTGTCAGTGAAGATGCTGGCAAAAAACACTTCACTACAATGACAGAACCTCCGTATTTACTACAGAACTGCAGTAAGTATCAGGAATGCAACTACTAGGGGAGCAGGGAAGCTATTTCACTTAAAGAAATATGTGTATAGATATGAACTCATTTGCAGTCAAGACCCACCTTTTTTAGGTCTTTCACCAGCTTCCTTTAGCATTACACACCTAGCCTGTTCATCTCCCTAGATTCATACTGTAGCATCACATACCCATTAAAACTCTCACGTAGGTGTTCAAACATAAATGTTTAGGTTAGCACTGCATGCTTGTAGGAGGAGCAATATGCTTTACGAACATCAGCCTCTATGTTTCTGTCTTAATCCACTGATAATTTCTACAATCAGCACGTGACAGCTCTCCTTTACAAGAAGATACCGTAACATTTATGTTATAAGACTAGTCTAATTCAAATAGAACAGCTTTGAAAATGACATGTGTGTGTGTGTGTAGATGGGGTGTGTTTCTAAACTGGTCTGACGTTCTAAAGGGTATAACACATTGACCCCAATTGGATTATGATTCTTTATGACAAACATTTATCACCCAAACTTAATGATAACTTGCCTGTATCAACTAAATATTAGTTTTATTATTTTTACCCCTATGCCATCCCACATCATGATTATGACCCAGCAGACCCCTGCTCTCACCCCTGTCCTGCCCTGAAGTATCCGGGTGGGCAGCCACAAAGGTATCCCCCATCTGTGTTGGAGCAGCCATAGGTGCATGGGGTTTGCATTGATGAACACTCATTTACGTCCTGACAGCCGCCCATTGTCTGCTCGAAAGCGAAACCAGTTGGACACAGACAGCGGAAACTACCCAGAGTGTTGTGACAGGAAGCGCCGCCGCAAATCTGACTGTTCTGACACTCATTCTCATCTGTAAATCAACCAACACAAAAAAGGACATCAGAGCTGAGTCTGGTTTTCACTAATGTAAGATGCATGTAAGGGTCCACACACTGTGAAAAACCTATACGACTTCTCACACAATTCACCGTGTCTTTCTGTGCCAGGAATATTCTGGCATGAATGGGAATTACACAATTTTTCAACATCTGTTAATAACTTCAAGTTATTAACAGATGTTCAGAATGGGTTTAGCCATTCTAGAGAAACTGTTTGTAGTGATGGTGAATGGAACCAGATGTCTACCCCTAGGTTACTCTATGAAATTTTAATGTTTGTGTTATCCAATATCTGACACATTGTTCTAGGCTTTCGGTCATATAGCTAAAACCATTTATGGTGTAGTGATACATGCAGGGTGTCTTGAGGCAAAATGGTCCTCAAATAATTCAGACTGTCCACTATATGTCCACTATATTACCATCATCAGAATCCATATAAACACTCAGAGACACATGGAGGGTCGATAGTGGATAAAATAGCTGTATTTGTGTCAGAAACGTTTCATTCCATTCACCACACTTGCACAGAAATCAGATTTTTTTTACAATGAACCGTTTCACACCAAACACACTCAGAATGATTTAGTTTACATCTCAAACGCTGTGCCTTTCATTCACAGGCAGTTCTGTAGTAGGACTAGTCTCTCTGGCCAAGGAAATGATAGACAGTCTCACCTACGCACTGGTTCCACTGGTAGTGCTGCAGGTAGCCTTGAGGGCAGTTACACCTGTATCCTCCAATCATGTTCTGACAGCCGTGCTGACACCGATGACTACCCTCACACTCATCCATGTCTGCAGAGGGTTCACACACACATGCACACACACACACAAAACCATATACACAAATCACACATACCAGTAAGCACTCTAGTGAAGGGCACAGATGACAGGTCTTAATCTTAAAAGCATGTGATGTATGTGAGTGTGTTCACTGACCTTCGCAGTGGTGACCGTTCTGGTCAAGTGTGAATCCTCTCTGGCACTCACAGTTAAAGCTGCCTGGACTGTTCTGACACACTCCGTTTGGACCACACAGACCAGGTTCTGTGGTACACTCATTGTTGTCTACACACAGACACAATACACAAACGCTATAAGCACAGTGACATGGAGTCAAGAAATGCTAAAATCTATAAGTTGAGATTTCACTGCAGCATTTAAAATAAAGCTTAAACTTTCTGTGGACACAAAGCAAAGAGAACCAACTAAATCAAAAACCTCATGTGAATATTCAGATGTTTACTGTCACATACGGTTATAAACACCTGAGTGTTCAGTCTAGAAAATAAAAAAAACAACAGAATATTGTATAATAGATTATTATAGAATAGAATATCCCGATTCAAACTCCCGTCCCTGGAGATGTGAGGCAACAATGCTACCCACTGTGCCACCATGGGGCTAAATAATAGAATGAATTGGAAGCAGCTGAGAGCATCAGATGTACACCCTGTATGTTTGATGTGCCAGCTCAAAAAAACAACAACAGCTATTTATCTTTACACTGAACAAAAATTAAAACAAGTATCAGGATGAAGATAAGTGGGTCAGATAATGGCAGTAATCAAGGAGTCAAAATAGGTTAAAGAACACATTTGGAGAATGGGATCTAATTCAACGTGAAGAATATAAAGGTTATGATATCAGGTAAATGTAATGCGTTTCCAGTGTGGACGTCCTGAACATTTGTGTCTTGTTAGAAAACCTGCTGTTACTCACATTAAGCTGCTTTGCTGCTGAAAGTGTATTTGAGAGAGTGTGTGTGTGTGTTAGAGTGTCTCAGCTGTGAGGTAATGAGCTCATGCCGCAGTCACTGCTTAACACTGCAGTATCCATGGAAATGGGGCTTAAATTCATTCCAGCTAACAGCTAACTTCTGGGTTCCCGTAACAAGCGTCAGCCACGTCTCATTAGAGGGGAAGTGACCCGTGGGAAAGGTCATTAGGCAGAACATTACACAGCAGTGACCCTGTGCGTGTGTTATTTATTGGTATGTCCCCTCAGAAAGGAATCTGTACACATGCTTTCAAGAAATAAAAAAACAAAACAGTACATTCCAAGTGGTCAGAATTGGAATCATCGTTGTAAGAATGTCTTGGGTTATTTTTTCTGGACAAGCACCGGATTTCACAGCATTTTGATCGGAGATTCTCCCTCCTCCTGAGATCTTGATCCTAAATAATCAAAAGTCTGTGGACTCCTGATCCTCCAAGGTTTTTTCAGTGTGCCCTCTTTAACTGTCATAATGGTCTATCCTTTTCTAAGATGACGTTAAACTGGATGCTGAAACATTACTGTATAGATTTGATTTTGAGGACATTCAGCCATGATAACATCTGCCAGGTCAGGTACCGTGGCTCTGAATCACAGATGCCACTCCAGCTCACCACAAAGGTTCTGGATAGAGCTCCATCACTCCAGAGCCTCCACAGCCCAACACTGAGGAGCTTTATAGACGACTGGCATGACAACCTCAGCATCATGTGTGGCTGCTGCAGTCTGTTCTGTTCAGAGTGTTCTTCTACGGAGATACAAACTCCATAAACAGTTGGGCTCCTTAAAGTAGCAGAAGTCACTCAGCAGAAGATCTGTCTGGCCAACATGGTTTATAAATAATACAGCAGGTGTGTAGCTCTCACCAATGCAGGCGGTGTGGTGCTGGGTGAACCCAGGTGGGCACTTGCAGGTGAATCCACCGATAGTGTTCACACACAGGAACTGACAGTTGTGTTGCTTAGTGGAACACTCATCCAAGTCTGAGAGAGAGAGGGACAGAGACAGACAGAGAGAGTGAGAGAGGGCATTGCTGTTAATATATGTACGATGGAATGTGTGTGGTTAGCTTCTGAGTGTGTATTGATGGATTAGGAGGCTTGTGTATGATAAATACTACCAAAGATCTATGGTAATATGTGTATTCCGAAAGCTTCACTGAATGTAACAATGTTGTGTGGGTGGGTCTGAGATGTTTGTCTTTCTGTTGTAAATATTTATATTTGGCTTGTTCGGTACTGGCTCTCATTTTCAGTCCAATCCCTGAACCTGACCAGTTTCAGAGGTATGTGTTTTGTTAGTAAAGCCAAAAAGTGACCTACACATGAATCCTTTCAGCATAACAAAGCAAATGTAACTAAATGCAGAAAGAGACTATGTAGAAAAGAAAAAAACGAAAAATCCTCTGGGCTAGTATTATACATTCATTCACGCAAATAATTATACAGAATTACATATGTAGTAAAACGATTTAAAAAAAGATATTTAATCTAATTATTTATTAATCTAGATATTTAATCTAAAGATTTACCACAGTTCATGCTGACAATGTTAAGTAATTTTCTTCTTTATTTTCTAACAGCCTGGTATTTGCACGTGTTTCTGTGTTTGTTCTTCTGTGTTGTTGAATCAGACTATATTCATCCATCCGCAGAGAATGTATGTGTGTGTGTGTGTGTGTTACCTCTACAGCTCTTGCGGTCCTCCTGCAGAATGTAGCCCCGAGGGCAAGAGCACAGATACCCTCCCTCCACGTTCTTACAGATAAAGTTGCAAGGCTTGGGAGCCTGGGCACATTCGTCCACATCTACAGAAAGAAAAACAACTCCTTGTCACACTCACCACTCAGACAGCTGCTCATATTTAAACAGCATTGTCCAAGTGATCAAATATCGGATCAGGTGAAAACATGCAGCCCTTTACAAAGAAGGCCGGATACCCCTGATCATCCTGATCTCTAAACCAACTGCTGATCTGCTGGGATATTTTAGAACAACCATCTCCAGGTTTACAGAGAACTGTCAGAAAAACAAAAAATATCCAAAGAGTGCAGTTCTCTTGTTGATGCCGGAGGTCAGAGGAGAATGTCCCGAGTGGCTAGAGCAGATAGGAAGGCAACAGTAAATAATAAATTTGATATGACCAAAGTCAGCAGAAGAGCATCTCTGAACACAGAACACTTCCATCTTCTAGAAAACCACACTGGCTTAAACTCTTGAGGCTGCAGTTCAGAACTGGACAAAAAAAAATGCTGCCTGGTATAATGAGTTATAATGCTGCTGGGACATCCTGACAGAGAGTCAGAATTTGAACCACATGAACACATCCATCCATCCTGCCTTGTATCAGTGGTTCAGGCTTTTGGTGGTGTGAAATGATTTCTTGGTTTACTTTTGGTCCAACTGCAGCTTGTCTTTGTGGTGTTGTTGACTATGTCCTTTATTTTATGTCTACAGTGAATCTTTTATGATAATACTTCTTCCAGAATAAAAGTCAAATCACCTCAAACTGGTTCACTGTACTCAAGTCTCCACTGTCACGTCATCACAGGTTAGTGGTGAAACGGGAGGTTCTGAAACCAAAAGCGGTCCAGCCTTGCACTTGCAAGGTGTACCTAATAAACTAAACAGGGAGAGACCCAGACAGAGGTCCTGCTATTCCATCTTCACCCATGTGACCTTGCTACTGAAAGGAAAGCTAAACAGTACGATGAATTATTAGAGTATGTGCACACACACACTTACCCACGCAGAGGGTGCCACTAATGTCAGTGGTGTATCCAGAATTGCAGACACACTTATAGGATCCCTGTGTGTTCACACACCGCCCATTCTTACACAGGTTCCCCATCACCTTACATTCATCAATATCTGCACAAAACACAAACACAAAATAATAACAACAACAACAACTATTATTATTATTATTATTATAAATCATACATGTTTATGCTGCACCTTTCAACACAAACCATAAAATAAAATAAAAATTTAAATGGGTAAACTAATAATAAAAAAAAACATCTAAGAAAAGACTGCCAGTAAAGAGCAAAAAATTAATTACATATGTCTTGAGTCTCTTCTTAAATCAGCAACATCGATAATGACCCAGATGAGTAACTCACCCTGTCGGTCGGTTCCTGTTGGGTAACTCACCCCATCCATCAGTGTGTCAGTAACTCACTCTGTGTGTCTGTCTGTCTGTCTGTGTGGGTAACTGCCCCCTTTCTGTAGGGGTGTGAGTAACCCACCCTGTCTGTCTGTCTGTGTGAGTAACCCACCCTGTCTGTCTGAGTAACGCACCCTGCCTGTCTGTCTGTGTGAGTAACCCACCCTGTCTGTCTGTCTGTGTGAGTAACCCACCCTGTCTGTCTGTCTGTGTGAGTAACCCACCCTG
>JBBKCR010000018.1:17086775-17097460 GCA_037577295.1 Ladigesia roloffi
GTGAGTAACCCACCCTGTCTGTCTGTCTGTGTGAGTAACCCACCCTGTCTGTCTGTCTGTGTGAGTAACCCACCCTGCCTGTCTGTCTGTGTGAGTAACTCACCCTGCCTGTCTGTGCGAGTAACTCACCCTGTCTGTCTGTCTATCTGTGCGAGTAACTCACCCTGTCTGTCTGTCTGTGCGCGTAACTCACCCTGCCTGTCTGTCTGTGCGAGTAACTCACCCTGTCTGTCTGTCTGTCTGTGCGAGTAACTCACCCTGTCTGTCTGTCTGTGCGCGTAACTCACCCTGTCCATCGGTGGTGTATCCTGGGCCGAGGGGACACATCTTTTTGTACTGTGTAGTTCCAGGGAGTGGACAGAGCTCGCAGCTCGACCCCCAACCGCGGCCTCCATCACAGCAACACTCTGACTTCGTTACACTTGCCCGGCTGCTTGAGCCCATCTGACACAGGGTCTGCAGAACCTCCGTGTAACAGAACCCTTTACGATTATCTAGAACACCCACACACCAAAGGATATTTTCAGAAATAAAGAAAGACAAACATCACCTGACACTGTTTATGTAGCTATCAGATCTAGTGCTGATACACTTACACAGAGACCTTCTTGGCTACTCAAAACTGCTTATTAGGGGATGGGAGGGTATTTGCATTCCAGTAAGAGAAAATCGTTTCAATTTGAAATGTGATATGCATAACCTGAATATACCTGTATAAATAGAACATTATTAAGTGTAAACTGAAACAATAATCATATGATTGATTGTTGATCTACTAATAACTCATAAAGTTATTCTTTGTTGAGCTAATGGTGAAGGAATGTATATAGACATGGAAACAGGAAAATTTGTAATTTGATAGTTACAGGGAGAAGTATTTTATTAGATTATAGTAATAAAATATATCTGTATGAACTTCCACACACACACACACACAAACACACACACTCACCAATACATTCAGTCTGGGTAGAGCTGGGAACAAAGCCTTGGTCACACCTGCACCTGTAGCTGCCCACCGTGTTCTCACAGCGGCCGTTCTCACAAATGCCAGGTTTGGTTTTGCACTCGTTCAGATCTGCTCAGTCAACCAATAAAAACAGTCCCGTGGTTGTTAGAGTAAAACAAACATGCATTATAAAGTGAGATAAACAAAAGGCTTTGTGCTCTACTGGTGTCATGAGGAAAATTAATATCTCTGTTTAGTCTTATGGAGGAAAAACATTCTTATCTTAACTTCTATTGACATAACTGACACTAATGTTTTAATTTTAAGATAAATTTAATTTTATGTAATCACTGATCTCTGCATAGAGCAGCTGGTGTTTTCAGACACGGTAGCAGGAAGAGAGGAGTAAGATTTTTATATGACAGTTGGTGATCATTTCATAAATATTAAATCCAATGAATAAAGTGTATGGAACCATTGCTGTTTTGTGTGAAAACTGGTGCATGTTTGTGTTTTCTCACCCATGCAGCCTTCTCCGCTGGGTTGTCTGGTGTATCCTTCTGGGCAGATGCACATGTAGGTTCCAATCAGGTTCTTACAGGTCATTCCTCTGGACTCACAGTCATCCACACCGTCCGCACACTCGTCCTGGTCTGATACACATAACCTACCCATTACCCGCAAACACTAATCCAAGCTTGCATTTTCTTTGCAATCAGCTGAAAATGTATGAAACATGATGAAACAATGATTCTCTATGGGGCACAGGGAACAGCGTGCAACATTAAACGAGATGTAAATGAGACGTAAGCTCTCCTTAAGGACTAATATTGCACCATAAGTGTGATATTACACAAGAAGTGCTTAGCAAGGCTGAGCTACACTGAATGAATGTGAATGTTAAAACAATACACCGGGGCATATGTCTATCTATTGTGGCAGCCATCAGTAAACAGAAGTAAATTGCAGGTGCAGGAGTGTAATATGAGAACTGTTTAATGAAATAAAGCGAAGTAGTACAATGGGATGATACTTTTTAAGCAAGGATTGGCGCAAAGTGTTCATATAATGAGTGTCTTTCCCAAAGTTACCGGCTCTGTTATAGCAGCAGGTTTGGTAAATGTCTTTCAGGGTAAGTGGAGGAGCACTGAGAACCTTTTCAGCTGTTTTATTATCCACTGCAGTGTGTTCTAAAACAGTACAGTTCTCGAACCAGACTGTAGTGCAGCCGGAGAGAAGAATTTTGATCGTGTGTTTGCAGATTTGCAGGTGTGAGTGAATGTTCTTGGTGAGATATGTGTGCGTAGGTTTAAGTATGGAGGAGGGATATCGGTACCTTTACACATCCTGTGGTCCTCCCGAAGAACATAACCCGTTGGGCACTTGCACTCATATGAGCCGTAAGTGTTGACGCAGCGGAATGCGCACAGAAGGGGATTCTGGGAACATTCGTTTATATCTGCATAGATACAGCACATTAACTTTAGTGAAGGGTGTTGGCACGGGCCTGTCGGCACACTCAAAATTCTAATAACAATCACAATAGTAATGAGACAGATCACAGACCTTCGCCTCATTTGAGAATGTATTACTGATCTTTTGAAATGACTGATCAGCCTCTCTGTCTATCTGTCCATCTGTCTGTCTACCTATCTAACCATCTGTCTGTACAGTAGGAGAATATTTGTAGTTTTCACAAATCTGCAGGGGATATTTCACTTTCCCAGTATTAGTGTTCCAGCATTTTCTACTTTAGTATTAGCGTGATTTTCACACAGATTATTCTGGTAACCCATGTGTGTGTTTACCTTCACATGTCATCATGGGTCCAGGCTCAAAACCTTCATCACATGTACACTCAAATCCACCAATCACATTTTTGCAGGTGCCATTGCCACATGGACTGCCCAGCATACACTCATCAGTATCTGAGAGAGACAATAGAGTGTTACTATCTGTCAAAATAACCATGCGATTAAATAGTAAGTGCTTTTTTAAATAAAATAACAGAAGCCAAATTGCCCTCTATTCTTCCTTTAGTGTACTACAGTCCGTCAGAAAGACTGTGTGGATCATATACTTATTACAGAGCTTTATAGAGCAACATGTTGTAATAATAATTAATGAGCTACTGTGGACATTGACCTGTGCAGTTGATCTGAGAGGAGTCTAGACTGTAGCCGATGGGACACTCGCAGCGGTACGAGCCATCTGTGTTTATGCACTGGCCATTAATACAGATGTCAGGCCTCTCCTTGCACTCATCAATATCTATAAAAGACAATCATTTCATCGACCAGTCAATCAACTAATCAGTTCTCTAATCCATCCGGCCATTAGCAATTCTTATCAGTCAAACAAACCAGAAGCTGTAATCTCAGGAAACTCACCCTCTGGAGTGTCCAGTGGACCATATGGCTGCCCAACGCTGTAGCACAAGTTACTGAAAGCATCTGAAGCACACACACACAACACACATGTTTAGACTTCTTTTGGATACATTTCACAATAAAATAATGTGCAAGTCAAATACTTTTTTGGCAAAGACACACTTAACATGTACTACAGGCAAATGTAACAAGATTATACATAATGTGATCGTATTAATGAGTTAATTCTAATTTGTTTTTGCACTATACATAGTTCCATCCAAAAAAACTCCTGGTTTTGAACACATTCAAAACTGCTGCAAAATAATGAATATACCGTACAATAATCACAGGCTGACTATAGAAATGTGAAAAGTCACTCAAATGTCTTACAAGCTTGAAATATGTCTTTTAGTCAAAAATTAAACAGCAATCAACAGTAAAAATTAGTTTTAAGCACAATGCATGGTATAAAATTAGTAAATTTAAATAGTAAACTGAGGTATACAGTAATGGAAGTATTTACCATTTCATAAAAGCAAATGCCACTTGAGGCATGCAGTGATTGTATCACAGGAAAACATGGGCTGTATAGTTATCTCTGGGTGTTTGTGTGATCTCACCATCAGTCTTGGTGGGGCAGATTTCACAGGGGTCGCCCCAGCCCTGACCCGGCATCGCACTGCAGCAGCAGAACCCTTTAGTGGTGTTCAAAGGCTTCGGGGCAACACAACGACCATTTTCAAACTTAGTATAACAGAAACTCATTCTCATATCTGAGAGAGAGAGAGAGAGAGAGAGACAAAGAGACACAGTAATGTAGTATTACTCACTGCTCCAATTTAAATGCTCTATTTGTGCCTGGCTCTCCTGTGTGTGTTATGTAGAAGGGCTGTTTTGTGTGCTACATCAATGGCCAACATTCCAAAATCTGTTTCAAATTATAAAGAGAAAAACTCATACACAAATACTCATACACATACACACACACACACACACACGCACACACACACACACCTGGTGTTCTTTTTACCTTCTTTCGCCATGAAACAGAGTACAAAAAAATATCAACAGGTTATAATGAAAAAGTATGTATGTGTGTGCATGTGTGTTTAAATCCACAGAGGCTGTTTTTAAATTCTCTTACACCCTGTCCATCCCCTGAGATGATGTCACTCAGTGAGCAACACCCTCTTTCTCTCTCTAAAGACCTGATGGAGAGATGAGCGGATGGAAAGAGTGAGAAAGAAAGAATGTGGGAGGCTACATTTTTGTGTACTATCCTCACACACGCACTTACACAAAAACACATTCACATTAGTAAATTTCAGTTTCAGTTACATTAACAATGTACTTGTATTTTTATTTAGATTAATTACATTTAGTTGTTTTGTTTTAATTAGTGATGGGCCGATCCACGTTTTTCCAGTTCCGATCCGATTCCGATACATGACTGCCGATACCAACACAGATTCCGATGAAATACATCATTTTTACGTTAAAAATAGCATTATATTTGTTGAAATTGAGCTGTCTGTAAATAAGAGAATAAATAAACTACTAGGCACTTAGAAGAGTAAAAAATATAAACAATTACAGTTAATTTAAAAGCATTCCAATGGAATTTATTGTCACTTCACAAAAAGGTTTCAGAAACATAACAATTATTAATTGTTTAATAATTTATAGATTTATGTCCATTTTAGCAGCAACAACTGTATAGAAAATACAAAAATAATTCATCTAAAATAATGTGACTGCTGATACAAAACATGGGCAGTGTAATCGAACCTCTTCTGTTTTTAAGGTGGACAGATAGCATCGGGCACATCTCTAGTTTTAATATTACTTTTATCAGTTAACATGAGGAAAGCCCTACTTTATAGATATTGAAAAGCTAGGATAAAAAGAACGCATGACACCAAATATCACATATTTCCCCCAAAATATACCATTATTCTAAATCACAACACATGTTCATTTGCTGTGGTGTCATATTCAGTACATTCCCAGAATATCAAGCTGTGACTCTGTTGGGAACCTTGGCCGTCATTAATTGCTCATGACCCATGACCTTACACTGTACAACTGAGGGGAAAATAAAACAACTAAACCAAGCTGATTTTACATACAGTTTTACATACAGATTTTACATACTGTTCGGCTTTATTTATTGTTTTAAACTTAAATTTTTTTGCATTGTTCTCAAACATTTTTTATTTTAATTTTTGTAAAAACATTTTTACTTTTATTATAGTTGTTAGAGTCGTTCTGCTTCTTGTTTTAGTTTTGTCTTAGTTTTTTTTAACTATAATAAACACTAGTGTGTGTACACAGAACAGAAAACACTCACCCACACACCTCCTCCCTGATGAAGACAGCTGAAAGCCTTCAGGGCAGATGCACTTGAAGCTCCCAGCCGTGTTCTGACACTTTCCAAAAATACAGATATCTGGAGTCAGAGCGCACTCATCATCATCTGTGGAAAACACATACAATTACATTTACGGCATTTTTCAGACACTTTTATCCACAGTCTCCCTAGAGCAACTTGGGGTTAAGGGTCTTGCTAAGGAACCCAGTGGTGGTGCTGAAGTAGGATTCGAACCCATGACGTCTTAGACTAGAGTCAAGTATCCTAACCACTGAGCTACTTCTCCTGTCTACCAAACGCTCTCACAGCATTTAAGCCTGATTGCTGTGTGAGGGTTTCTCAACAAGCCATCAGACTCCTAGAAACACTGCCTGCTTCCCACTTCCCACATACATACCCATCTGAAGTGTAAACTGACACTACTTTGCATATTTGTACTTTAAACATTACTTTCATGACACAGCTAGCATCATTAAATGCATCCCTCTTACATCTTTAGTTTAACACTGTCTCAGAATTACTGCATATTTATAGAACATCTGTATATTTATATTGATCATATGTGTATATAATACACACATTACAGAGCTGATCATTATGGACAAAATATCAGTATTTTAATTTTACAGCAACATTTCAGTATATTGAAAGGCCCATATCATCACCCTTCTGGAATTTAAAAAGACATACAATTTTAAATATTGTTTCATATGATACGTTTATGCCCTCATCCTTATAGGCCATTAATGTAAAATAAGCGACAAGAATAGCCCAAACAGTTTTAAATCACAATGTAATTATATTACAATAACAAACAGCAGATTATATATTTTGCAGCCCTACATCAAATACTATATTGATACTGATGGATTGTTACACCCCTAACTGGTAGGCTATTATATCATACAGCAGCATTCAGTGAAGCCAAAATGTCCAGAAATAGTCAATAACAATTTAAAGATTTATAAAATATATACTGTGCTTTTGCTCATGGTAGCTGATGTTTTGACCCAAAAGCAGGTGGAATCAAACCACAGCCAAAAGCAGAGAAGAAAACTCCCCATCAGGATCTGGAACAACACCCTCACTGACTCAGCTTTGTGCAGGACTGCATATTATTACAACCCATAACTCTCTTCATCAGAACTAACTCAGCCCAACACTCTCCACAAACACACACACAAACACAAAGGCAGTAACTACTGAATTACTGCCTTGAGAGAGAGGACAGAGAGAGGGAAAGAGAATGTAAGAGAAAGAGGGAGAGAAAGAGGGAGTGGAGAAATAATGCAAGAAAATACAGAAGAAGAGAGCAAGACAGAAAAAAGAAAGAAAAAGAGAAAGAGAAAGCGCATAGGGAGAAAAAGTGAGAGCTAGAAAAGTTTCGTAAACATTCTTCTGACCACAGGTGTTTCTTCACATTTTTTAGGATTCAAACACGTCAGCAAAGTGTCACACATACATTAATCAAATGCTGATTTTTCAGGGTTTTTAGGATCGTACCTTCACACGTATCATCTTTGAGAGAATATCCAGGTGGGCAGAGGCACCTGAAAGTGCCATCCAAGTTCTGACAGGTGCCCGGAGTGCAGATCCCAGGATTCCGTAAGCATTCATTAACATCTAAATGAGCAGATAAATTGTCTCATATGACCACTTTATCTTAATGATATATACATTAAGTCTATATGTATATTATATTTAGCCAATATAATTTGCATGCTGGCTAATTTGGCTGCAACCGGAAAGAAAAGCAGAAACCAGAAACAGAAAGATCGTTTTCTTACCCACACAAAACCTGCCGTCTGGAGAGAGCTCGTACCCTTCCCGACACACACACACGAATGAGCCAACGGAGTTGATGCACTCTCCATTCCTGCACAGTCCTCTCTGAGTGGCACACTCATCAATGTCTAAACACAAATATAGGTTTCACATGAAAGAACACTCACACGCAACACACACATTATACAGTGATGTCGCCCGTAATAAATCGACAGTGGCAATTACACTGCGGTGACCACTAGGAAAAAACGTCCAACAAGTAAAAAGTGTATTTACTTTACACAAAGTCTGCATTGTATCATATATGGCATGATAGCCCAGTCCAAACATCTCCAACAGCCCAAAATAAAAACTTTTTTCAAACTAAAACATATTGTTCGTATAAATGGTGGGATATGATCCAAAATGAATGACCAGGTATTTGTCTAAATAAATAACCCCAACACATATTAAAATGAAGTTTTCCAACATTTGACATATTTAACCAATCAAATTTTGGTTGAACATGTCTTCTAAGGGTCTACTGGGCTTCATGATTTCTGTCAGTTTGCATTTTTGCTCATTTTAATTTAATAGAATCATGTTTGATTTGAGAAAATGGTATTGTACAACATTGTATTATAAACACAATTACAGAATTTTCTGATCAGATTTTTTCTTTTCTGTGCTATCTAGGCAGAACGCCTTACGTTAGGATTAATGTGGCTTTCATTTCACCACATGACTGTGCAAACAAAGTCATAATTACTAAAGGAAAACTAAAGTTTTTTTGTTACATGAGAAGTTACTGAAATTTGCAGTAGAGGGCACTAACTAACATGGAGCACAGACAGATGTTACTTGTTTGTGACCATGACAGTGAACTAAAAATTTAAAAAAGACTGAACAAAAGCTTTTAGTCCACTTTTTTACTCTCCCCCAGTGATCCTGCAAACCACGGTTTTAAATGTACAAAAAAAACTGGATAACACCCACCCTACTAGGGTCATGACCAAAAAAAGACTTGTGTGCACACACACACACACACACACACAGAGAACACGGTCTGCTTTACTTCTCAAATAAATAAACATTTTGTTTGAACTTCTACTGACTCCCCTGTAGTGGGTATGTGCATATATTACCGATGCAGTCGATGTTATGGCTTAGTTGGAATCCTGGGTAGCAGAGACAGTTGTAGGAGCCCACAGTGTTCTTACAGGTTCCATTTCCACATGGCTGCCTCTCACATTCATCAACATCTACACACACACACAGACACACACACAGGAGATACACACCATTACACAATCACACACAACCACATGTGCACTTAAACATGACTCATTTGTTTTGAACATTTGTTTTGCTCCTTACTGTCTAGAATCAGGAGACACACAACATTAAACACATTAAAACGCATTAAATGTGTAACAATTAATGTTCAGATAAGGCACACACTCCTACAGACTCTCCCCCACCGCAGAAACAATGTAAACACACCACTGTGTCTAAAGGTAGGTATTGCAAAACATGTAATGTAAAGAAAATGACATGAAATGCAAGGTTTACTTAGCTCTGCTGAACAACCTCAGGACTGTGTGTGAAACTGAAGATGCCCATCAATTCTGGTGCGAGTTTGAGGGTTGGAAGTTGTTTCACTGTGACTGATCAACACTTTTCAGCAGTAATTTTACGTCTTCTTTTAGGTTTGGGGTCATTTTGAACCTAATCATTGCTTAATGACTCAACATGAACTATCTTCCACATTTAACAGGGACAAAGTTTGTAGACACAAAATGAACATGATAATGTTTATATGTGTCTATAAACATTTTGTACATCAGTGCTCTTTGAAGTCAGTTTGACTCCAGGCTGTATTATCTGTTTATAAAACATAAAGGAGCATACCAACATTTTCGAACATTTGTTTTGGTTGTTTTGGATCACATTGAGGCTAATATGCTATAATATGCCATCTTCAAAATTGTTTTCTCTACTTTAGTGCCATAACTGATCATAATCATACCTGTAGGAGTGTGAGAACCACTGACACGTCACATAAAATAAATGGGAGCGGGGGAATTTTCCACCAGAATGTTAGTACTTCCTGCAGTGGCGGCTTAATTGCTTTGTAAGCTTCATTAAAAACACTATTCAGGTTGTCAGCAACAAAACAAGAATTGCTGACACATAAACCAAATTTCTGGGTGTTTAAATTGTTGGTTAACCTGAGCTGAGAACAGTGTTAAAGTGTAATGTAGGTTTCTCCAACACGTCGCTCGCGAGCTACAAGTAATTCGAAACCCCTCTCCAAGCAGCTCACCGAAGGGTTAACGATTCTACATACATTTGAAAACGTGACCAAATTTTATTAGACACTTGGAAAACCATCTTGCATGTATAGCCAACCATATCCGCCCCCTTCTTACACCAAATCATTATTTGCCCATTAGTTACAGGGAAAAAAATCTGTAATATTTTACTCTGAACGGTTGGGTGTGATGATAGTTATTATGTAAACCGCTGTTTATTATTACCGAACTGGTCACTGTCGGCTGTAACCAGGCTGCAGTAAAACAGAAATAACAGAACAGTAACAGCCCAACTAGCGAGATGCACTCAAGCTTCTCTCATTCTCGCTCACCGCCTCTCAGCCAAACACACACACACACACACACACACACACACTTCTCACACACACGCACGCACAAACGCCCCCAAAATGTGCATCCTCTCTCTAAAACGTTTTTAAAAATTAACACTTAACAACATCACATCACTGCAATGCCAAAATGACCGCGAGATCAGCAGAGAAGAAAAATGTTTCACTTCTTTTAGACAGACTGAGCAGAGAGATGAGTGAACCTATAACTGCTCGATTGGAAGTTAGTCCTGTTTTTATCCCTCATCACCTTCCACTGGCTGTGGAATGAACTTATTGAGTCAGAAGCTGTATTTACTTTGCTATCTCCATATTTCCAGTTATTTTGGTCAGAGTAACTTAAAAGTAATGCAATAGTAGTGTAATTCCTTATATTTTTAATACAGTAATATTGTAATGTAACTAATTACTTTGAAATGACAGTAACAAGTAATAAATAAAGCATTACAGTTTTGAAGTAACTTGCCAATAAAACAGTTGCGCTGCTGTCAAGGTTAAAGAGTCAAAGGTGATGATTCGGATTCGGATTCAGATTCAGATTCAGATTCAGATTCAGATTCAGAT
>JBBKCR010000018.1:17097560-17111065 GCA_037577295.1 Ladigesia roloffi
TGTGTGTGTGTGTGTGTGTGTGTGTGTGTGTGTGTGTGTGTGTGTGTGTGTGTGTGTGTGTGTGTGTGTGTGAGAGTTTGAAGGCTCTATGTTGTAAACAGCATGAGGAAGAAAAGAACAATAGTGTGGCCCTTCGAGAGAGATGGAGCTGAGCCAAGCAAATCTGGAGCTCTATGCTCAGTTCGGACAAGATGGAACCTGGCACACCAGCGAGCGCTAACCAGGTATACACACCACACACACACACCAAAAACACTCAACATGCGCACTGTTACACTCTCCATTAAAACACAACTCTTAATATTGGACCGGTTAGGGCCAGCTCCAACCAAACCAATTCTGATATTAAAGGGTCTGTTTCATTTTTTAAATAAGAGTTTGAGGCAGATGTTGTTCATGTTTATACACCAACGAACCATAATATTAAAACCACCTGCCTAATGTTGTCCCCCTCATGCCACCAAAACATCACACCCATGCCTCAAAAACATTCCTCTCATCAAGGACTGGACTCTACAAGACCTCTGAAGGTCTGTGGTTCTGCACCACAGCTTAGGCCAACTGCCCTGTATTTACACTCACATTCTTATACAAAGCTGTAATGACACAAACACCACATGATTACCCAAACTCTGCTTAATTATCCCGAGCAGAGTAGAAGAAGATGAGATTGGCTCACATCAGTGTAAAACAGGTTAGTTTGGGGCATTTCCATGTAAATATGTATTGTAATGAAAAGCACCTGGTACCAAACAAACACAGCCCTGCATCTCTCGTTCACACACTCCGTTCCAGATAGAACGTTCCGGCACATCTGTGTCAAATATAGTCTGTATGGAGGGATGAGTCCAAACACATGACAGAGCTCAAAAAGCAGCTTTGGAAAAAACAAGCTGGAAAAAAAACATGATAATAATGAATAGCTATACCATGTCCCTCTCTCTCTCACACACGAAAGCTAATCTGTGGTTGTGTTATTAGAGAGTGAAGCGATATCCCCCTGCATGTGGCAAACCCTTCTACCGGCAGGGAGCAGACCCATGCAGCCACTTTAACGTCTACACAGCTGCACAACTAATGCTCTGCGCAACCTCCTGCACAGTCCAGAAACCACACTCTGCAGAATTAACAGTCTCTGCCACAAGCTCCAGAACAGCAGTCCACAATCCTGGAGTCCACAGAATCCTTCCTGTCAAAAATACACTGGAATGCAAGCTTTACAGATCTCATACTCTCTGCTTTCCAGAAAAATGATCCCAATATATTATCCCAAAATTGCTCTTCAGCATCTGTATGTGCAAAACACTGTCTAGAATTTTCTAGAATCCACATATTGTGTGCTAACTCCAACCCCGGCAGAGATCTGTCAGCAGTACTAAAACAAAATAAACCAAACATAAACTATGACAACAGAAAGGCACTGAGGCAACTAACAATAGCATCAAATCACTATGGCAACAATATACACCATCACCTAAGCACTATAACAACATCACATATCCCGGCTTACGGTGGATGAGTGTAACTGATAAAATGTCAGCATGTGTACAAAGGCAGTAAATGTAAATGTAAATGTACAAGCAGAGTTATTTCTTACCTCGCTCACACTGAGCACCGGTGAAGCCATATGTACACACACACCGGTTTGGAGCGACACACCTTCCACCATTCATACAGCCTGACTCACACACCGCTACAAAACGACAGAAATACAGATCATTGGTCTTTACATGCATGGATAATCTAACATTGATTACAGTACAGTGCAGATAAATATGTTAATAACTGTACTGACAATACAATTGCTGATAACAGTGAAAATGTCCTAAATACAGTATGTGTAAAATAATATGTTAAAGAAGAAGGATATTTTTATACATGGGATTATGTAATAATTTGGTTAAATGTAGCATCAACAAAAGAGGCTCCTTACGCTGGCCACAGTGAGTTCCTGTGTAGCCTTTCTGACACAGGCAGTTGTCCTCTCCACATGTTCCCCCATTCATGCATCGAATGTTACAGTGTTGGACTGCAAAAAAAAGAAACTCTTACACTCATGCAAAATATTAGCAATGCCTATGGACAAATGCTAATCTGCTGCTACCAAAAGACACACTAGAGGTGCACGAAGTGTTAGATGGTCAATGGTCAATGTCTTTTTAGGCCAATATCTTAAATTATTTAGTATTTTTAGCTGTTATTTTGGTACAGGTGTAGAAGTATTATCCAGTGTCCAAATGCATTTGACGTTATTCATGTAAAACTACAATATAGATGCCATTGCTAATAACCTTTTAACAATTATCTTCTTATATGATTCCAGTATCAATGTGCATCCCTATACACATTAACAAGCCCTACAAGATTTGAGGTGTAATATCTTTTTTCCCCAATTTAATGACTAATCATCTACGTCTTCATGAGGGGAACCCCACACTGAGTGGTATTGTTGTTTTTCTCAATATTGGCTAGATGTATAGCCGTTATTAAGAAAACTAATACTTAACTACTGAGTCAAATGAAGTGTGTAAACTCAAAACTATGCAGGACTCCAGCACTCAAGAACCAGAGTTCCCCAGTGTTTAAAGTGCGTTTTAAGTGGTCTTGGCCCTCAAATTACACAAAGAAGTGATGGACAGTGCTCAGGAAATGACTTCATATATGACATCATGTGTCAAGCTGGACTAGAGATTGGACACTACTTTAAATTAACAAAGAGAGTTTTTGCCAGAAACATGGCCCTGACAAACACTCTGACAAGGAGAACATAAACACTCTGCCCCACTCAGCTGCTCCAACACATGTGTTGAACACACACAAAGTCTAGAGCCAGGAGGCAGGTTTGGTACCTGACTTGGAGCCACAGGATGGAGCAATCTGTCCATTTGGGCAGGTGCACATGTTTGGTCTGGAGCAGAATCCATCTCCACATGAACTGCGGCAAATGGCTGGAGGGAAAACAGGAGAGAAATGAGAGAACAAAAAAGGATCTGAAATCTAAATATAAATACAATAAAAAATCTCTTTATTTGAAAAAAACAAACAGTAGACCAATCTTTATAATCACATTAAAATCATACTGTTGCTTCACTCTACTGTTGTTTCACTCTACTAAACACAGAGACATGCTGTAAGCTGTATGTGCTTACAGAATCAGCTTGCCTGAGGCTGCTTTGCAGAGCAGAGGAAAGCGAGCCTCTTTCTGCGAGACTGGCTGGCACTCTCCAGTCAATCAGCCGTGATGTGGAGCATGACCTCCACTTCCTCAGTTTCAATTGCTAAACAATATCATCACCCCTGCTAAAAGCAGGCTGCTGGCCAATGCGCAATCACAGAACACAAAGCCCACAACAGTCTTCCTGAGGTACGCAGTTACAACAGCTCTCTATTCAGCACTACAGGAAAAAACAATAATACTGATGATGGATCCATACCAAAAGCTGAAGTCAAACTGACCGTGTTGAGCTGCCATTAGTGTAATGTTAAAAACAGAGAAGGCTCAGGCACCTTGGGCGGGAAATGTGCCACAGCTGTGTGGATAATAAACGTTTACAGTGCAGTGTAAAGCATGATGTGTACAGATCCTTCATCAGGGTAAACTCTTGTCCTCTGGGTCTGCAGGAGGGGTCTATAACTAGTTAAAGAAATAACAGAAGTTTGACCCTTACGGACGATACACTGGTTGCCAGCAGTCAGAGTCTTCCAGCCGGGGCAGCAATAGGTTTGATGACGTGAGCCACACACATTGGGTCTGGAGGAAAAGGATAGTAAACACGATTTAATCAGGAAATCGCTTTCAAACAGCTCCAGGAAATCACTTTTCAATACACATTTTGTAGGGGAACTGAATGTGAAAGAAAATGTGCCTAAATTTGTACATCCACCATTTACAATGTGTGTAATTAAAAACAAATGGTGTGTGTGGTAGTGGAATCTTGCTCACAATAAGTGAGTCATAATTATCCTTAAGCAGTAACACCCCTGAAGCTTTGGCAAATCCCTATTTAGACTTATTCTACTTTTTTCCCTCCTGAAGTTCACTTGTCACCTCTATGTCATAGTTTATTCTGACATGTCCATTTCCAACCTTTTATTACTGGTTAAACAGACTCAAATATTTTAATAACTTCTGATTCGACCGGCTGCCCTATATCCTGACTTGTTTAGAAAGTAGCCCAAGCTGAAACGTTCCTGCTAATCAGGGATACGCCCCTGTAGATGGATGTACATGTAAATAGATCCGTTTTTGTGTCATCATAAAAAGGGCTGTTGTTGCAGCTTAATTTCCATTTATATACTGTCTGGCCTGAGGAGTAAACAGTATGTTAACCCTAATCCTAAACTAACCCTTACCTTATCCATACAGTCATTTGTTCAGACGGGACATTCAGTTGGTGCTAGTGATGGAACCTGAGCTTTAATCACGTAAACTTTGCCTCAGTAAAACAAATCTTAAACAACTATAAAATTCACATGAAACACAATCTATGTTGGAAAGGGAAACTTGTACAATCTGAGAGCCACATGGTGTATCAAGAAAATGTGATTAGTAGAAGCTGTTAAACAATTTATGAGGCAAGGACCCCTGTATTGCTCCTCAAACCACAGAATACGAATGTGGGCCAGCATCATATAGGCTCACATAAACATATCTTCTGAATGTTTAATTGTATTGCTGTATCTGGCAAAAGTAACATGATGTGACAACTAAATCAAACCTTGCCAAAAAATTTAAAATACCCTATAAATGACTTTAAAAAAGCACTTACAAAAATTACACAGCGCTGAACACCACATTGCTAAATACATACATGCATTTACTGTAAGAAAAAGGGAGTTAATTGCACACAAGAACAGTATAACTGTATAAGGTTTGTAAAGTGATGGCAAAATGGCCTTGAATGTGTGAAAGCTGTATAAATGGAAGAGATTACTACAATTTATATTCCCACTGGTTCCAACATGTATGACCGTATACTTAACATTAAATGTGCATGTATTTGAAAACGTACAGACCTGAATAAAGTACATTCTGTCTTTTAAGAACAATACATGCAATTATGTCACTTTTTTATACAGCACAATCAGTATTAGCACCAGTTAATCACTCTTGACCCTCAAATTGACTCTTCTCTGTGTTCTTTTGGGTGCAGCTGGGTTTATCGGAAAGCTGCAGGTGTTTTTTAATGTGATCATTAACAGTTATGGCCAGTCGTTACCCTTTAAGGGCGTCTTGTCCCCCACCACGGCGCTTGGACCTGCTGACCCGCTGCTCCACAGGTTTGTCAGTCTTGGTTTCTCCACACACGACGCAGAGTGCTGCTGTGAGTCCCACAGCAAACTTTAGCAGCCACATTCTGCCTCACTGCTCCTCTCCAAATGCAGCCGATCCACTGTATAAAAACTTGATCTAAGACCACAGAACCCCTGGGGTAGGAGCAGCTCCTGTGGGCAGAGGCCAATCCGGGACAGATCTGGAAGGAAAGCAAGCAAATAAAAGTTTTAAACCAGTCAGTGAACTGCGATGAAATACTTCTGAGCTGAAAAAGAGATGAAGGAGTTTTTCCCCCCTTGTCACAAAAAAGGAAAAGTGTCTGCAGATGGCCAAGGACTGCTGCCCACAGCAAAAAATGAGAATTCCCAGAGAAGTGCAACAGACTGAACGAAGCAGGAGAAAGTTTAGCTCTGCATGCAGCAGGGCCGATTTAATCACTACACACACTTGAGCCCAGTTTAAAAAATGTCCAAAAACAGCTCTAAGAGTCCCATCATGCAGAATCGTGCAGGATTAATGGGCAGCTGAGAGAGTGAGCATACCTTCTCTGTCCTGTGTCTGCGCGTCCCCTCCGGAGTGAGCAGAAGAGTTAAAGCTGCTTTCCTCTGGAGCTGTGTGTGTATGTCAGCATGGTGCAGCACAGCGCTGAGACTCTAAGCTCAAAGCCTCCAGGCCATTCTGCAGGGTGAGACGAGCTGCTGCTTTTTCTCTCCACTTTCTCCCTCTCCTGTGGACTCTCCTCCTCTCCTCCCTCCCTCACTTGTAGCTCTCGCGAGACACAGAGCCCAGTGCAAATGCAGCACACACACACACACATTCTCTCCACATACACACACAAACCCAAACACACCATTCAAACTCCCACAAACTTAAAAAAATCGGATTTTGCTCTATTCGTTCCAAGACAGGGAACTGATTTGCACATTTTAGAATCAATGTTTTTTCTCCTGAGGGGTGGGATGGGCTTGGTCACCTCACCATTTGGGTTTTACAGTCAACCTGAATGTAAACCCTGCATTACCTGGCTAAGGCAAAATAGCAGAAGAGGTCAACATTTTGTTTTCGTCTCCACAAATTTCAGAAGGTGATGTGGCAGAAGAAATTGTGTAATAGACATCTAGACAAACCCGGAGAAAGAGAGAGGGAGAGGGAGTTTAAAGCTGTTCTCCACAAACTGAAATTTAAAAAATTATTCAAATCACCCAGTAATGCTCACACATCTCCACACACATCCATAAAGCAACGCATTTCTTTCAACGATGTGTTTTGCTGAGTCAGGAATCACACCACTGGTTTTTGATATCACATGGGGCTATAATATGCAAATGAGCCTCTAACCAACTATAAGGTTTCTGACAGGGTGACCAATCACTGCTCCGGGTGAGTTACAGGATGTCGTGATGATTTTCATGTAATACTACAAAATTTAACTTATTTTTGACAAATTACTCATTGAAGATCCTGATTGGTCAAGCAGTTTTTAAAGGGCTCATATTCTACATTATTCTTCTGTTTCATTTTTGACAGCTGTGTGGGTTTCTGTTGCATTGCCTTTAAGATGAAAATAATCTGCAGCAAGGGAAGACTGAAACTCTCCTGAGAACTTCAGCATGAATAGATGTGACTAAACTGCATTCATATAAATACACACACAAATGTATATACACATATACACTTATATTTATACCAGTTTGGTTTTATTTTAACCAAATTTTTATGGCTTCAATTGCAAAAAGCAAAAAGAATGTTAACAGAAACCGAGGGTTAAGGAACACTCGTCTGTCCTTCATTACTGATGCTGCTTGCTGGGCAACAGGCAGGAAACAGTATCTGCATTGTTTTACTGGTGCGTTTTCACTCACTTACGACATGGAATAGGAACTCAGTATGTTAATAGACATCACTGGGTTTAGGAGTGACTGAATTATTTGCTTTATTTCTTTTCCATCCACCGAAGCAAAGCTGTACCCTGTTCACATTAACACCCTGCTAACGCTAACGGCCTGAGTCAGCAAAATTAACCCAGAAAGCAGAGCTGATTACAACAGAAAGGATACTACAAGCTTAAATAACATCAGCATTACCTCACACATTCAAATTGGGAAAAACAGAAAAATCGCCTAAACTACCACCAACGATGAGTTAGAAATTACTTCAGGTTAGCTCGCTAGCTAAACTGAGGGGAACTGTGTTGACACAATTTTAGTCATTATTACTCTTCGTTAACAAAATTAATACTTACATATTATGCGGATGTTGATACTAGTAATAATCATATTTCAAGATAAGGTCATTATCAGAATAAAAGCACAAATAACAAAAGTATAATGTTGTGAAGGGACGACAAAGAGCACTCAAGAATGTTGGGAATTGAAGAAACCTCCTCTCCACATCTTTATTGAGAGTGCTTTAGAATAGCTGAGGCATATTTAGAGTTACCTGTGGCGTAGTGGAAGCTTAGTCTAATGGCCAACCCAGGCCCAGGTACACAGAGCTACCATGACTCACACTCATGGTAGCCTGTGTACCACTACACTAAACACATAACAAAACCCCCAAAACACATTCCCAACACACACAAACACACCAAATAAACACAACAACACATCTACACCCCAACTACACAAAAATAACCCTGCAACACACAATGAACAACACAAGAACAGTTCGGGGAGGGAGCAGTGCATGCTGGGAGAGACCTGCCCAACTCAACTCTGCTACAGTATTAACACACACTCCTTAACAATAACACACACGCCAATTCAACACACACTCATTAGTACTAACACTATACACAATCCTTATTACACCTACACACCTTAACACGTACACTCTAAAAATAACACACTTTAACACCACACATACACTCAAACATTAACTCACCCTTACACCACACACAATCATTTACACAAACAAACCCTAATGCACTACACACAATAACACTAACACACAAACCACACATTCTACACACACACACATTAAAGCTAACACACTTTAACACAGGGGTCACCAACATGGTACCCGTGGGCACCAGGGTGCCCCCAAGGACCACATGAGTAGCCCGCAGACCTGTCCAAAATATAGCACAACTCACCAGTGAGCAACGTGTAACATGTAATTTTATCCGGTTGTTATTCTTCTTTAATTGCATTTGCATGTTTATTATACATGAAGTTTAGGTAAACTCTGTACTAGTATATGAAACTGGTAGACCTTCGTATGGCTCAGTGTCTGTGATGGAGCTCTCAGTTTCAGAAGTTTGGTGACCCCTGCCTTAACACAATTCACACTCCACACCAGGCTTGTGCACAATTCAAAATTTCAGAATTGGCCGCCATTCAATTCATGAGTTGGAACTTGAATTGAATTGACTCCGCCCCACAGGAAGTTAAATTTGAATTGGAGTTGGAATGACAGGAAGTGGAATTAAATTCATGGCAATTCAAAAACATTCCATACAGTAATACAAGAGAAAGAATGTGTTGAATAGCATACTTTCATTACACATAACTAGCCACTCCTCAACCCTGCATACATTTTGTTCCAACATATAGATAATTATCAAATTCTTGAAATAAATTACTCCCTAAATGTTTGATTAGTTTTGTTCAAACTTTTCATTTCAAAGTAATCAAATAACACAAATTCGTTTTAAATGCAGTTGTCATTTATTCCAATGCAAAACTCATTGAACAACACTGTTGCATCTAATTCTCTATAGCTCCTCAAATGACCTTTTTGGCCTGATATTATTTTCCATGTTGCTGTTATTACAAGTGTGAAATCTATAAAGGTTTGTAATCTGAAGTTGTAAGTTCTGAAACTTAAGAAGTCCAGTGTTGACCGTCAAACTGTGTAGAAAAGAAGCTTTCAAACAAATGTCCACCTCAAATTGTTTGGCAACCTTTTTAAATAGTTGGTTAAAGCAAAGCATTCTGGGATATGGAGTTACGTTCCATTGTGTTCCACAAAATTACAATTCCAATAAATCAAACTTAATTATGTGTTCTGTGACTAGAGCTTTTAACATTCATTGCTGGAGGGAAACATATCCTGTTAATGTAGTTCAAACTAATATAATTTATTGAATAAGTAATGAAATAAAATCCGCAAAGGGACAGATTAACATGGCCAGGGGCCCCTAGACTACAGGTTGCTGTAGGCCCCCACACCCCCTAACAGGGTTAGCTGCATTTGCAGGTGGGATTTCAGCAGGTAAAAAAAAACTTGTTAATATCGTGATCTCAATGGGCTTTTTCGCATTGCACCTTGTGCTTTTGAGCACCGCTGTCATATTTTCGGTCACACACTGTATATACCTATATCATTCATCTCTGTTAATATCACTGTTCAACTGTGGTGTGAGTGATGTGCGTCTGACATTTATATACTGAAGGCGGATTTGCCTCACCCAATCAGTGTCCGCTTATTTAAATGTTTATTTTAATCCAATGGATGTTACATTTTTTCTTTCTTTTGACCAATTGAAGCCATATAAAGCCTGTGCATTGATCCGGCTGTGTATCTGCCATATATTGTAAAGTTTCATTGTAAAACACTTCACTTATGTATATGAATTTCTTTGAATTTGTATTGAATTGCAATTCTGCTTCCTTTAATTCAATTTCGAATTGTAACTCTAGATTCTGTTTTTGACATCAATTCAAATTCAATTCAAATTCAATAACTGAACTGGAATTTAGGAGTCATTCTCAATTCAATTCTGAATTGTGCACAAGTGTGTGTTCAACACACTAACACATTGTTATGCTAAATGTTGTGCTTTTCATTTTTTAATTCGCAATTAGTAATTATTCCTAAATGTTTAACATGTTTGATGTAGTTTCATGGTAAATTTTTTATCGGTCCAAGATTTTAGTGGACAGGACCATCTATTTATCTGTTTGTCTGTCTGTCTTTCTGTCTGTCTGTCTGTCTGTCTGTCTATCCATCTGTCTATCTTTCTATCTGTACTGACACTGTTTTGCCACAAAACAGATTAAAGTGTGGCCTTGCCTTCTCTGTGCCTCACCAGCTGGTGGAGATATGTTGGAGCTGCTAAAAGTCATTGCCCACAAGCCAGATGAGATTGAGTAAAGCGGTCTGGGAGTCCCCCAAATGAGGAGAAAGACCAAGCAGTTAAACTGGAACGGCACTCGAAGAACAATGGTCTACAGAGAAGGACGGGGCGGGAAGGAGAATAAAAGACGTTTTTTTAAATGGCATTGATTTGTTCTCTGAAACACACCCAGCCCTGCTTGAGGATTGTATGTGTGTTTGTTAGGGTAACACTCTTGTTGTAAACCTTGTTTTGTGTGTGTATGTCTGTGTCCGTAACACTGCATCCTTCTCCGTAAATCCCCTTTAATGAACTGTGAGAGAGTTAAAGGCACCTTAACTTGTAAAACTTTATTTTCACATTTCTGTGATAATTCTTGGATTTATGAAGGAAGTGGAAGAGTCTATCAAAGTCCTCTTCATCTCTGGGTGGGTAGGGTGGTCTTCCCCTTCCCGAGGGACCAGAGCTGATTGACAGAGGGATGGAATAAGGATGGAGAATTTTCCCAGCATGCTTGCAACAGTAGCAAAGCTGATTGGATCTCTTAGCAGTGATCAGACCCATGTAGTGTTTGTGTGTGTGTGTGTGTGTGTGTGTGTGTGTGTGTGTCTGTGTGTGTGTGGGTGTGTGTGTGCATGTGTGTCACTGTGCTGCCCCTCTGCCTGCCAGAGCTGCAGGATGGAGAAAACAGATGGAACTGCCTCCAATAACGTGACCTACTTTCACCAGGAATGTTCCTGCTTTTCCTGCACGTGACCCAAAAAGAGAGAGAGAGAGGGAGAGAGAGGGAGGATATAGAAAAAGAATGGGAGAGAGAGGGGGTGAAGAGAAAGAAAGAGTAGTAGATGGAGAGAGAGAAAGAGAGAGATAAAGAGAGAGAGAGGGAGAGAGATAAAGACAGAGTTAGAGAGAGGAGAGATAGAAAAGAGGGAGAGAAAGAAGGAGGCACTTTCCTGAAACTTTCTCACACTGTTTATTGTTTTTGGCATCATGGTGTGTGTCTCGATTCGTTTCCTTTTGTCTAACACACTTTCTCTCTCAGACACTTGGAGAAACACATTCATACTCACACACACACACACACACACACACCAAGATCCATCATATAACAGGACACAGTTTATCATTATTAATCACAGTTACACTCTGCTGACATTAAACAACAGGCCATAGACCTCGGTCTGCCCACCAATGAGGAATTATTTCAATATGTTCAGCTCAGTAGTGCTTGCGACTCCACACACTCCTGCACACGGAACAGAACTGCTTTGCACATGGTCTCAATAACAGTACCAGCGCGTGGAAAAGAGGTTATTTTCCACACAGTTCTGTTCAGAACTCAAGCACCCACTACACCTCCCCTAACTAGAGTCCCCCTCACCAGTGTAATCACACACACAAATGACATTTTGTGTCTAGAATGACTGAAGGTCCCTCAGTCTATGCTGAGCCATCAGACACAGAATAAAAAGCTACAGAACTCAAACAAATAAACAAACGAGTGATTTTCATCTTCCATTGATATTGTGTGTGTTTTGGATTTTAGGGAAATATCCGTGACATTCCTGTGCACTGAGATCCACACACACTTGTGTGTTTCTGGTGGAGAGACTACTTCACCCGCTAAAGCTCCCTTCATCTGTTTCTATTTTCTCTCTCATTCAGTTCATCATTGTCTCTTCTCTCTCTATCTATCTTTTCTTCTGTCTCTCTGTCCTACCCTACTGTCTATCTTACTTTCTCGATCCCTCATCTCTCTCTCTCTCTGTCCATCCTTCATTCTAGGTCCCGCATCTGTCTGTCTCTCTCTCTCTCTCTCTCTCTTTCTCTCAGTTTTTGTCCTTTGGGCCCTGAGTGTCCCTTCACATTTTTGACCATCTACGGCCTGGAAAACATTCTGTTCTGGGTTTACCCCACGGTGCTTCACCCAGTACTTCTTTCTAACACACACACACTCACACACACACACACACACAGTTCTCATTGGGTAGTTAAGTATCCCATCTACACTTATGGGTTGAGAGATTGTGCAGTACATGAGTGGGGAGCAGAGAGAGTTAAAGAAGATAAAGAGAGAGAGAAAGATGTAGGAAGAGAGAAGGATGGAGAGAGAGAATGAGGAAGTGAGAAAAAAAGAGAAAGAAGATAAAGGTAGCGAGAGACAAAGACAGCAGGATGCAGAGAGAGCAGGATGAAGTCTGAGAAAAATGAAGAATGAAGAATGAAGAATGAAGAATGAAGAATAAGAATCATTTTATTTGGCCAAGTATATGTGTGTGCATTTACAGGGGATTTGGTTCCGATCGATGGTGTCTCTCAAGCACAGCCATAAAAACACAACAATATAAACATTCTAAATCTTATTTACAGAAAAGTACAGAATTACATTATTGATATATGTGTGTACATACAGTGCAGTTGCAGTCCTGAGGTGTAAAGCAGTGACAGTTCAACTGTTTATGAGGGAGATGGCGAGGGGGAAGAAACTAAAAGAAAGAAACTGATAGAAAGACAGAGAAAGAGAGAAAGGGATGGAGAGAAAAAGGCAGAAAGGGAAGGGGGTGATAAAGTGAGAGGTTTGAGGTGTGTGTGAATTGCGAGGTCCTGGTTTTCGGTTAGAGTGTTTAGTGCTAATTGAAGCATTGCAATGCTACAAGTTTGTCACGCGACCACTGAAGTGAGAGTGTGTGTGTGTTTGTGTGTGTGTGGTTTGGCTCAGGAACTGTATGTTTCATCTCTTTTTCTCAAATTCCACTCGCCCACTCGTCTGGACACTTGAAAGAAAGCATGCAATGCACTTTCTCAAACAACAAACCCCACATGCTAAAGCCTAAAACAACCTTCAGCCTTACCCTAAAATTCATCCTCTATTACCAGTGACATCACTAATTAAATTGGCATCTCCTTACAACTTTCCCATTATCCCTATCCCCTAACAATAATACTGTCCCCTATTCCCTACCCCCTATCTCTAATACTGTCCCCTATACGCTACCCCCTCACTCTAATACTGTCACCTATTCCCTACCCCCTATCTCTAATACTGTCCCCTATACGCTACCACCTAACTCTAATACTGTCCTCTATTCTCTACCCCCTAACTCTAATACTGTCCCCTATTCTCTACCCCCTAACTCTAATACTGTCACCTATTCTCTACCCCCTAACTCT
>JBBKCR010000018.1:17146820-17172371 GCA_037577295.1 Ladigesia roloffi
GGTGTGTGTTCTTCTATCCATTAAGTGGAGTGGATTCTTTCACCAAAGATTCAAGATTCAAGATTCAACAGGGGTTAGCAAACACACCACCCTCTAAAAGGACAAGACTTTACACGCACACAGCAAACATGTCTCCACCCAAACCCACGCCCCCACCCCATGCCCAAAACCCCACCCCACATCCCCCTCACATTCAAAATGCTTCTGATGCCGCTGAAGACAGTAGAATATAGAGGTCAGTGTTGATTGATTTAAGGTGTAGTATTAATGTGCTGTGCTCTTGTTGGGCTGCACTGGTTAGTATCTAGAAAGTTCTAGAAAGTGTTCTGTAAACTAGTACGCCAATCGGAACCCAGTCCAGCCGCTCACGGCAGGCGACACTGAGGCTGAAATGCCATTGAATGCAACGAGACAACCTTTCACGGGAGGCTTCCCGTGCAGACGCCGGTGTAATTAGAAGTACGATGCCACTGCCACTCACCTCTTTTTATGTTTAGTAATTCTCGCTCTGAAGCACGTCTGGGTGAGGAAGGCGTTTGTGGAATGTCGATAGGCAGACAGTAAATTGCGAGGCCGTTTTTTGTTGTGCAGCTGCATTCGTCACATCGGCGGAGTTGGTTGATTAACAGGACCGAACCCTCCTCCTGTCCGGCTGGGAGAGTTTAATTTATGTTGAAACGGCGACAAGACGGTCCTGGTTATCCTGGGTGCCCCCTCGACCTGCGGAAAATGTAATTAAGCAGAATATCTGCTGCAGTTTCCACCTCGCACTTCTGTTGAAATTGCCTTTTTTTAACTCCTCCCCCGCAGAAAACAAACTGTATTGATTTAATTTTGTTTTCTAATTTCGGGCCTTGAGGACAATGCCTTATTATGTTGTTGAAAATGTCCCTCGAATCAATTTGGCGATGAATCAGCGGGCAGAATGGGATCTGTTCGATACAGCCCCCTCTCCCGACTTGGAGAGACAATTACGAGGACAGTGTTTGATATCGCTGGCTCTCTGCGCTCCCCGCTGGTGGCCGGCGGGGCGGCAGGTCCGTGGATTTAAGGTCCCCATGCGTGCCACCTGCTTAAATTGTGGGCAAACAGGGGCCGGGTAATTAACAGTCTAATGCGGGGAGCTAATGTTTGATCAATTCGGCTGTCTATAGAGTGAGTTAAGTCAACATCGCTGGAACAAACAAGAGAAAACCTTAAACCAAAGAAAGGTCATTGGATCGATAATCCATTTAAGATGCTCCGCCGGATTCAGACAGCGGGGCCCCTTACCATCAAGGTGGTGGATTTATTTATCTATTCTCCCACATTCAATAGTTCTGGGGGGGGTTGGAGGAGGGGAATGGGCCGATAAATCAGTTTTTAGGGCTTAAATCAGGCCGCATTGTGTGTAAAGAAGGGGATTTTAGAACACATGTTCAATCTCTGCTTGCTTCATTGTGATAAATCTGCGCCTCAGCTGACTCCGACGTTAGGCTGAATTAGAAGCTCCTGCGAAAAAAAAAAATGTTCACATCGGAACCAAGAAGAAGCAACTGCTGTGCCCCGGAGCATCCGAGCGCGCCGGCTGCAAATCGGGCCTTTTGTGCATAATTTAGCCGGGAGGAGATCCAATTTAAAGATTCATAATTTAGCAAAAGACAGATGTTTACCGAAGAAGCGTTTTGCTGAAACAGCTGCGTCTAAATAAATGACAGGGGGGGGGAGGCAGGGAGAAGGGGGCATTTTATGGGCGACTGCCTGGAGAACGCAGCCTCGCCAGGCTTCATGAAAGATTGACGTCTCGGTCGCAGCCCCCTCCCTCGGTCCCCAGAGGGGGGTGGTGGTGGTGGTGGGGGGGTTATCTCCAGCAGTTTACTGCATTCCTAGTCTTGCTTCACTTTCTGCAATCTCGGACACTCGGTGCTGGACTGGGTCCGATATAGCTTTCCATATTCTACCAGGCAGCTGTGGGGGAAATCTATAAGGAAGGTCCAGACACACGCTCTTAGGGAAGATAAAGGCTGCAGCAGTTGGCCAACAGCAACAATTAGTTGTGAAGAAAGATTATCTGTCATTTACTTAAAAGCAAAAAAATCTATGCTACAATATAATTGTCGTCTGACACCTGGATGCATACCGACATGCAGAGAGCGAGAGAGAAACGTTCCCAGGTGCATGTTTATGAGGCCGAGTGGTTAGGGAGTTGCGATCAGAAGGTCGTGGGTTCGAATCCTAGGACCTCTAGAGGCATCACTGAGGTTCATTTTTAACAGTTCAGTATCATAATCATTATAAAATTTATTCCATAATACCTCTGATACACAGAGATGCAATGATTTGATTTGATAATGATTTCTGCTCCTGATTCTGACGTCAGATGATTAAATCTGCATTAATAAAGTTAATGAAGTCATGCCTCAACCCACTGTGTGCTGGTGGAGCTCCGGGATTTATAAAAGGGATTACAGGAAATGCAGGAGAGGGAAGTCAGGGCTCCTTCCATCATTAAGGAGTATGATGAGATGATTTTCTTTTTGTGTTGACTCTCTGAGATGCTCTTCCTCGTCTTCACAGCAGCCAGTCTCTATGAGATCCGTGAGCCTGCAGGTAACGGCTGATGCTGATATCCTGTTTTTTTAAGGGACTCGTGAAAGGTCGCGGTGAGTGAGGGAAAAAAAACGAAACTGTTTGATGAGGAAACTGTCAGAAACCCCCTCGGTGCTCCGGATTAACGCTGGCATTAACACTTCATCTGCACCCCCCCCCTCTCCCACTAACTCACGCCGTGTAATAGCTGCTTGTAGATAATTCTCTAATGGGGTGTTTCTGCACTGCCGGCGTCGCTCCTGCCATCCGCTCAGATTTTGCAGTTTTTGTCAAATTGGGTTTCATATGCAATTATCATACCAGGAGATCCACGACAGGGGGAAAATAAGAGTCAAAGCAGAGGGGTCGGAGATGGGCAGAGGACCAGCCAGAAAGACAGGACGCCGAGAGGGCGACCGTATGGCCTGACAAGCCCCTCTCTTACAACAACAAAAGTTCTGGAAGAGTCCAGCCTCTCTTTTTCACTTTTAGTACAGTAATGATTTGCTCACACTAGGCAGTTTGAACCGTGCCCGAGTGCGTTTGGCCACTTAATCTCAGTTGGTGTGGGTGCTCTGTGCCCGACGCAGATCTTATAGCCGTCCCTGGCCGGTTGGAAGAGGTGCGCCTGGCACGGTTCGGTTGGACTTGAGCATGGTTGGAGGTGTGCCAGGGCAGGGTTCAGTTGGACTTGGGAGCGGTTGGAGGTTTGCCAGGGCACGGTTCGGTTGGACTCGGGCGTGGTTGGAGGTGAACCAGGGCACGGTTCGGTTGGACTCGGGCACGTTTGGAGGTGTGTTATGGCATGGTTCGTTTGGATGTGGGCGCGGTTGGAGGTGTGCCAGGGCACGGTTCGGTTGGACTCGGACATGGTTGGAGGTGTGCCAGGGCACGGTTCGGTTGGACTCGGACATGGTTGGAGGTGAGCCAGGGCACGGTTCGGTTGGATGCGGGTGCGGTTGGAGGTGTGCCAGGGCACGGTTCGGTTGGACTCGGACATGGTTGGAGTTGTGCCAGGGCACGGTATGGTTGGACTCCGGGGCGGTTCGCTTGTAGTGTGAGCGCTAACGGAACAGGACGTGTAACGTCATTTTTTGAGAAGTTCTCAAAAAAGATTTCATGCCACAAAAGCGATAGAGCTGTTTAGAACCAGGCTGTGAGAGCTGTGGACCAAACGACTCAAAATTACTATCAACAAAGTAACCAGAGTGACGGACTCCACTGCGTTCAGCGAGAGCTCCTTCTGTTTACCCTGAAATCGTCACACCATAATGACGTATGCACAAACAGCACGAACGCTGAAACCCTATGTGAGTGCAGACCAGAGGGGGAGCAGGGATGGGGGACAATCGTACCCGCACCTGGTTAAGGAAACCATGCCTAGTGTGAGTACACCATAAAAACATTCATTCAGCCACATCTACATATCTGTTTTTCTCTCATTAGCATTCATCCCCTCCGGCCCTCCGCGCGCTCCGAGGCTGCGAGCTGAACCACGCTCCCGCTATTGATTAACTCAGTCAACAAGCGGAGGCCGAAGTCAATGCCGGTGCTGATAAATCCGTCCATCTGTCCAAACACGGACAGGGGTCGTGTGAATCTGGCCTGCCGAAAAAAAGAGCAGGACGATGATAAACGCCGCTATCGCCCGTCAGTCTGTGAATATCATCATATCATCATTCAGGCCAGTGCGGTGAGATTCTACCGCCTGAATATCAGGACATAACACACAGATTGCATCATCAGCCCGTTAGGACCGGACACACCCCCAGTAATCCAGAACCAGGCGGTAGGAAGCACCACATCCGAGCTCATTAGTTTCACCCAGAATAGTGTAAAGAGCCTTAATCATCTAAAGTCACAAAGATACAGACTGTTGCCCAGACGAAGTCTCTGGGAGGCCTTTAATCCAGACCCAGGGCTCGCGGCTGCAGGTGGAGGGACCGTCCTAATGAGAGACTGACCTCAGATCAGGGCACTTATGTATCACTTACTTTGGAAGTGAAAAATGTTTGTTATTCTTTTTTTAAACTTCTCTTTCATTCATCACATACATGTTGCATCACATCTCCAGGGGAAACGTCTGCTGAACGTCGGCATTATTATTGTTCCAATCTGGGTGACTGCTGGATGACCCTGTGGACATCTGGGAACATGCGTGTTTGGTCTGGAGTTCGTCTGAGGTTTAGACTGTAGACTTCCTGAGGTTTAGACTGTATACTTCCTGAGGTTTAGACTGGAGACCGCCTGAGGTTTAGACTGGAGACCACCTGAGGTTTAGACTGTAGACTTCCTGAGGTTTAGACTGGAGACCGTCTGAGGTTTAGACTGGAGACCGCCTGATGTTTAGACTGGAGACCGCCTGAGGTTTAGACTGGAGACTTCCTAAAGTTTAGACTGAAGACCGCCTGAGGTTTAGACTGGAGACCGCCTGATGTTTAGACTGGAGACCGCCTGAGGTTTAGACTGGAGACCACCTGAGGTTTAGACTGGAGACCGCCTGAGGTTTAGACTGGAGACCACCTGAGGTTTAGACTGGAGACCACCTGAGGTTTAGACTGGAGACCGCCTGATGTTTAGACTGGAGACAGCCTGAGGTTTAGACTGGTCAGTCAACCCATAATCACGCTTTCCACATTCTGACCACATTTCCTCAGTCTCTCTGAGTGGTCTTTGTTTTATATATCTTTTAACATTCAAAGCCCTCCATAACCGAGCTGCTCCATATCTCCCTAATCTCCCTGATCTACACACACCTTCTCGCACTCCCCGACATTCCTCTGGTTCTCTCCTCTACACACCTCACGCCTGTTAAGACCGGACACACCCCCAGTAACCCAGAACAAGACGGTAAGAAGCGCCACATACGAGCTCAGTAATTTTGCCCAGAATAGTGTAAAGAGCCATAATCATCTAATGAGAGACTGACCTCAGATCAGGGCACTGGTGTACATACTTTGGATGTGATAAAATGTTTGTTATTCTTGTTTTTTAACTTCTCTTTCATTCACCACATGCATATTGCATCACATCTCCAGGGGAACAGTCGGCTGAAAGTCTACGTTATTATTGATCCAGCCTGGATGACTGATGGATGACCCTGTGGACGTCTGGGAACTAGCGTGTTTGGCCTGGAGACCGTCTGAGGTTTAGACTGGAGACCACCTGAGGTTCTCTCCTCTCCACAGCTCATGTCCATATGGCCACCATGGGACTCATTTAGCTGCACTGATCCCTGACTCTGGCATTCACTCCCACTCGACCTCCGGACCACAACATCTCTTCTCAAAACTCATCTGTTCAGATGATCTTACCCCACATGACTTATTCACATCTCATTCCTCTATCATTCTTACGCATGGAAATATACTTTTGTACATATATCGATTTTTTTAATGATTTTGTTTTTCTGTAAAGTGACCTTGAGAATTGTAAAAGCTGCTTATAAATCTGCCCACACACAAGGAGAACCCAGTCCAGACTGGTCTCATTCTGGTTCTCAGTCCAAACTGGTCTCATTCTGGTTCTCAGTCCAAACTGGTCTCATTCTGGTTCCCAGCCCAGACTGGTCTCATTCTGGTTCTCAGTCCAAACTGGTCTCATTCGGACTCCCAGTCCAGACTGGTCTCATTCGGACTCCCAGTCCAGACTGGTCTCATTCGGACTCTCAGTCCAGACTGGTCTTATTCTGACTCCCAGTCCAGACTGGTCTCATTCGGACTCCCAGTCCAGACTGGTCTTATTCTGACTCCCAGTCCAGACTGGTCTTATTCTGACTGCCAGTCCAGACTGGTCTTATTCTGACTCCCAGTCCAGACTGGTCTCATTCTGGTTCCCAGTCCAGACTGGTCTCATTCTGGTTCCCAGTCCAGACTGGTCTCATTCTGGCTCCCAGTCCAGACTGGTCTCATTCTGGTTCTCAGTCCAAACTGGTCTCATTCTTGTTCCCAGTACAGACTGATCTCATCCTGGTTCCCAGTCCAGACTGGTCTCATTCTTGTTCTCTGCTGGTGGAATACGCACCCTAATCCGACCAGAGCAGCAGAATCCCTCTTTATCCTCAGAAACCTGCTGAAGACTCATCTCTCCAGAGAGCATCTCCTCTCCTGAGCTTCTTGCAATATTCTTACAAATATTTATCACGTATTAAATGGCTCTGATTCTCAAACCATCCGGAGGCTTGATTGTTTCTCTTTTGGATAAACGTGTGCAAATGATTGTTGCAGTAGTTGTTTTTCCAGAAAAGCGTACCTGGCTGAACACGCAGGCCGGTTGGATATTAATTGGTTGATTAGACTGTATATTGAGAATGTATTTATTTTTATACTTTAGTTTATTTTTATTTTAATTCTAATGTAATATTTTTCTCAGTTTTGCTGCTCTTAACTTTTCTGTCCACTTTCTGCCATGCAAAGCAAATTCCCTACTTGTGGGACTAACAAAGGCTTATCTCTTACTGTTGACCTTCTGAGTGAATCCATCCAGTTGGAGTAGAAACCCACGAGACCACAGACATAAAATTAATCCTGACATAAATCCTGTAGTTCTTGCACCATGTCAGACATTTCTTAGATGGCTTAAACCCAATATAAACGTACACCCACTCCATACTGCACATGCTGGAGAGTTGATCTGTAAATAAACTTGGTTCTTCATATTCATGCACCTGCAGAGGTCCAGTCTCTTCCAGAGGCTGCAATCAGGTGGTTGTAGGTTCGGTTCCCGAGACCGCCCGACACCTCTGAGGTACCCTGAGCTGGTACTGCCCCCTGCCTCACCTGGTGAAGGGGTTTAAATGCAGAGGGTGAGTTTTATGCTCTGATGGAATGGTCACTTTCATTTGTGTTTCTGAAAAGAATGTTTTCCAGTGATTACAGTTAATATATGGGCTGTTTTGATTCACTATTTTGTGGTTTTTAAAGCACTTGTTCTGAACGCAGTGTGTTCATGCACTTCGCTTGCGATATTAAAATTCACTTTAAATTCACTCGTTCTGTGAGAGAAGAGATTTTATTGTATAATCTTTCAGCTATCCTGCTTTTAGGCTGTTCATGAGAGGAGCCAAGCTTTTATTTCAGATTTATTTTATACTGTGCATTGTTTGAATGCTAAATAAATATTTTCTTTTTTTGTAAAAGATTTCTTCTTTTAGTAATTTAACAATAATAATTTATTTCGGTATTCGGGTTTGGATTTCCTCATTTTCATTTTTGGTGCATCGCTAGTTTTTATTTCTGCAATAGAACGTTGTGAAATCAGCAGTGGTTAAACTCTGAGATCTGAACCTCGATGCAGAAAACCCTTCATAAGAGTCTTGCGCACATTTTTAAATCCTATTGGCCGTAGGGCCAGTTCACAGTGGCGATGGTCGGTAATTATGCTCCAGTTTGCTCCAAGACACCAGCGGACCTCGGGAAGAAGGACACTGGGCAGCTCTGACTGGGACGTCCCACCCTGCGTCTCCACGCCAGGCGCTTATTTCCATTCATCGTCTATCATGTGTCGCTGCTCCGTGTGTCCTGTACATGTGTTACACCTGTTTATGTTAATTCTCTAAGATGCCCGACTGAAGAGCTCCTTGAATGCAGTGATGTATGTATCTGATGTCTGAGACCTGCTGAACATGTGGCTCTGAGTCTGTTCATGTGGAAACCAATAAAACCTCAATTTATTCACAACTTATTCACTCGTTTGGTTGAGAAAAGCTTAAACCCTGCTGCTAAATTTAAAACAGTCATGTTTTTCAGATGCATATATGGCTCAATGATGTGACACCTAAATATTCTGCCTGGTTGTTTGTTTTTTAAGTTAAAAAAGGTTTAAATGTACAAAAACATACTTTCTATATTTAGTAACTCTCCCATATATGTACTCACTTCAACTTTTTTTTTAATTAGGAGTTATTTGTAATTTTTTTGTAATTTAATGTAAAAATATCATGTGGTACAACCAATAATAACAATAACTATATTAAATTCAAAATAAATATCTAATTTCTATAGCTGAAACATTAAAATCTGATTACATATGCTTAAGTGAATGGTATTTTTAAAACATTTTGATCATTTTATGTATTTTACAGGAAAAATGAGTCGGTTGACTACATTTAATTTGGTGACTGTGATATTATAGGGCTAATATAAGAGATCATAATTTACAAAACTCAAAAGAAATGCAAACACTTGTCTCTAAATACTTGATAATACTGACAACTTGTAAAACAAACAAGTATGTTAAAAAATGTATTCGTTTTGAGATAAATTGTGGTCGCACCACCTGACATTTTTTAAAACCTTTTTGAGTTAAGCCTTGGGGTATAATGCGTCATTGACCCATATACTGTTAATAAAAATGCTCCTATAGCATATTCAAACTTTAGAGTGGGGGGAAACAAATGATTTATTTTTACTGGAAATGTATTGTAAAATGCCTAATTGCATTATTGGAGGAGAAAAGATGTGTTGAGAGGGAATGGAATAGACTTTTAACCTTCCTTTTTTGGCTCTTAAAATGGTTCTCATGAGGAAAACAGAGTTGATTAGATGGTGTTTTTTTGGGGAGTGCTGATCTGTCGCTGATCTGAAGCCCCTCACCTCCATCCAGCTGTGAAATAACGTCACATTTAACAGACAGTGGGGTTGAAATGAGCCTTTGATCAACCCCCCACCCCCCGAGCTCACTCAACATAAACCCATCACCCACCCAACCCCACCCACTCACCCATCACCCACCCAACCCCACCCACTCACCCATCATCCCACCCAACCCCACCCACTCACCCATCACCCACCCAACCCCTCCCACCTACCCATCATCCCACCCAACCCACCCACTCACCCATCATCCCACCCAACCCCACCCACTCGCCCATCATCCCACCCAACCCCACCCACTTACCCATCACCCACCCAACTCCACACACTTACCCATCACCCACCCAACCCCTCCCACCCACCTTCAGACAATAACAACTTCAGTCTTGATTGTTTCAATCATTTTCTTGTTTTCTTTCCCAAATATACAGAGAAAAAGCATCATAGGATCACAGACCGTTACAGGTAAAACACAATTCACTTCATATTTTATTATTATTATTCTGTATGGATTCAGAGAGGCCGCCTCATGAAAAGCAGAGATTAACCCCGTATCGATCGAGCCCGTGACGTACGCACTGTGTGTAAATTTTTGAACCCCTAGATATTGATTATCTTGCGTCTGTAGTGTACACACCGGTTTGGTTACGGTAGCATGATGTTGAAAGACTAATGAGAGGAAGAAGAAAATAAAGGACAGAGAGAAAGAACGTGCTCGTGGCATTTACAGTGTGACGGGTTGCTGAGTTTGTATAGAGTAGTTCTGGCCCGAGGCCCGGCCCGAGGGGTCCACGGGACTCGGGCTTCTCCAGCGGATTTTACATATGTGTGTGTTTCTGCTGTGTTTTCAGAATTCTGAGCAAAATAAAGTACAAAAAAGAACAAAAAAAATTGGGCAGAGCACAATACACTGATGCAAATAACCACTGGGTACAGAAATGATTAGAATTGTAACCTTTGCCTCTTTCCTCTCTCTCTTTCTACACTTCAGCTTGAGGTTCTTCATTAAGGAAGAGCTTTTATTAAACAGGCCGGCTGAATGAAGTCAGCGCATCTCTGCGGTTTCCCAGAAGATTACGCTGAAAATCATCACTGCAAAAGGAAAATCCGTTATCGCTCTCATTTTATGGAAAAATCCAATCTGTTCTCACTTTTTAACGAATTTCACATGTAAACAATATAAAACATTCACAACGTTGCGTTCCCTCCCCAGTCTGTATACAGAAATTAAGCTGAAATGAACCAACTCTCTAAGTGGCTATTCAGCCAACAGCCTTTTAGCTCCACCCCCTTTCACCAAATTTACAAGTCGTGATTAATTCTGGATTGCTTTTAGAATGAGGCACAATAACAGCGCAGCCAATCAGAACCAAGCTCCTCAACATATATATGAGTCTTAAAGGCACAGTAACACAAAGAGCCTGTTTGATTCTAAGCGATGAAAGGAGGTCGGTGTTGGGTTGTGTAGAGATAAGCTGAATTATATCTGGTAGGGTGTGTGTGTGTGTCCATTAGTCCTCGAGACCTCCAGGTCAGCCGTGTTTTCAGTGGCGAAAATGGAGAACATTTGACAAAGCTCCGCTCCAGCCTGGCTCTCGCGTCCGATGGGACAACGGGGTTTTGAACCCAAAGGCCTGGAGCGATAAGCGAAGTGTGCAGGCATTCTAGTCCAGCACACGACTTCATAATCCATCCAGAGTCACATGTGTGTGTGTGTGTGTGTGCGTGTGTGTGTGGGCTGAGCTGGGAGGCTTGGACAGCTCTATGTTTGGAGACAGCTTTGGAAACACGAGGAGATCTGAAATGGCTTGTTTTTCCTCCTCCTCGCTGTACAGGTCCCTGCAGAACACATAAACTGCTCCATATGGCCAGACTCCCTGTCACATGCTGTTAAATCATCGTTACTACAGTCAAGAGAACTGAGGACTGAGGAGACAAGTGTGGACAGTCCACGGTGGCGTTGGGAAGGAGGTAAACAGTTGGAATTTCTGGCCTCATCTTACATTTACAATTACAGCATTTATTAGACGCCTTTATCCAAAGCGACTTCCATTCCTAACTACAGGGGGCAGTCTTGCCCAGTGGTGGTGCTGGCGGTAGGATTAGGACCTCATAGTCCAGAGGCAAGTATCCTACCCACCGAGCTACCTCCACTCCACTCTTTGGGAGAACTGAAGCACAACCCCCGCCGCTGGTGGGCTGCGAGAGTGTGGGTGGCCTCTCCGAGTGGGTGGGACCATTTAACAACACAATATTGCAATATTGGAACCAATCTGGATGCCTGTTTGCAGTCCCAACACGTTTGGAATTAGGGAGATAGAGCCTAGTGGCTAGGGTACTCGCCTCTTGACCAAGAGGTCATGGGTTCAAATCCTACCTTCAATGTTCCACCACTAGGTTCCTGAGCAAGACCCTTAAAGATGCTCCCCCTGTCGTTAGAGAATGGAAGTCGCTTTGAATAAAAGCATCTACTAAATGCTGCAAATGTAAATGGAAGCTAAAGTTCCTCTCCAGGTGCTCTGAGCTGCATCAATGTCCGTCTAAAAGGACGTGGAACCTCGGTCTGTTGGCGTCATGTGAGAGGAGACCTAGCAAGAAGGTGGGCATTGACCTTGTTTACTGCATGCCAGTTGCTGTGTTGGTTCCTTGAGTCTAAATAATGTTCAGGTTTGCGTTAAAGGTGTTATCAGCCTGGACAGAACCTGTCGTTTCTTGGGTTTCATAGAAAAAACATCTTAGTTTAAGCGGTCCAACTGCTAGTCCCAACTTTTTCCATTAAAAATTGGCATTGAGGGATGTCTCGGCGAAACACAAAGCCTCTCGTTCTTTAAAAGTTGGACCATTTAAACCTCCACCTCTTACCTAGCGGGTTAAACACCGCAGACATTCAGGAAGGCAATAAATAGCGAAAGAAAAAGAAGAGGGGGAAGGGTAGTGATTGTCTGTACAAGTGTCAATGGCATGAAATTTCGTTTTCGCCCTTTAATATCCAAAGCGAGTAAAGAACAAAAGAAAATAACAGCGAAGTTATATACAGATAGCATTGGGGGTTTATGTACAGTGCGTGTTGAGCGCTGAGCCGCATTATCAGCATTGAAACAGGCCTTGTTGTGTTTAAGCCCCACAGTGGGCACCAATCTCTTTGTAAAATTAGACCCATCCAATGTCACTCATGTATGAAGCCCACTGAATTGCTGCAAATATAATGGCATGTAAAGTGCTTACAGCGTCTGTCGACTCCTTTGTCGAGGCCGGAATTGCATTCCTGTTCAGATAAAGGAGAAAGACGGAGATACTATACACCCTCCTTGGCCAAGTACACTTGATCAGACTTATCGGGTAGTTCCTAACCCCCCTGTGAACTGAGCAGGGAGCTATAAAGTGGGGAAAACCACAAAAACCTCCCAGGACTGGGCGCGAGAACATGGCAATTGAAGTTTCGACACATTTTGATAAGCGCCGTGGGAGTTCCAGTGTTGAAAATGTAGCCGGCTTTCACAGAGAGGGCCACTCGGCTGAATACGGAATTTCCCCTCGCCGTAAATTAGAGTGCAGTATAAAATAAGAGCAAATGCCACATCTGGCCTTCCCTCCTTGCAGAGGCTCTGTCTGACACTGGAAATATATGAAAGAAATACGTAGGGCTCCTCTGAACCGTCTGGCCAGTCCGTTTTTTTTTTTAACCAAGGTTTCCTCATGAATACTGGCTTGGATTTGGTCATTTCCTCAGTGGCTATAAATGCATTACATGGAGGTTCTGTACATTTTAAAAGCACGACTCACCCCTTCGCAATTCACTGGTTATCTTTAGAGCTACCCAGCGAAAGCCTGTGTGGGAAACCAAAGTGCTTCTTCTGTGGCATCACTCCGAAAGAGCTTTATTTTAAGAGTTTCCCCTGATTTTCCACCAGAATCTCCTATAGTGGATAGTTATTTAAATCGGGTGTGTGGGGAGCTGGAACAGAACCAATGCTTCGCACTAGCTGGAGGCTCCGAAGTCTCGAGATATCTTTTGTTCTCCAGCTCAGCTGTTGGTTTGACTTCGCAGTGCATAAACATTTTCTCATCTAAATAAATGACTAATTCACACTATGTGATTCAAGAAAGCACACAAAGGTGCAGACGAAGGGCTCCAATCTGATGAATGCTTCATCAGTACCGACGTACCGAATCAGATTTGTGCCAAAACCTTGGAACAAAACTTTCCTAATATCAAACAATATTCATTCAAAATTTACCAGCAGGTTTTTGAGTGACAGCTCCATGCCCTGGAACTCAGCAGCAATAGCCGCATCTTTATCGATAACGAAGATGTTTGATCAATGTTTAAAATTAAGTTAATCTTGTGCACAGATCTCAGATCTCTTTTGTGATCGGCTATTGTTGCTGAGTTCTGGGGCACTGAACTGTCACTCAAAAACCTGCTGGCAAATTAGTTGAAGCCCCGCCCACATGAGAGTTTTGTGCCAGAACTAATAGCATTAGCACTGCGCTAGCATTAGCGTGTGGAAGTGTATGTGTTGACCAATATGTTGGTCCACAATGTTTTGTATGGCAGCTGTGTCCTAATATTTTTTAACTGAAATCAAATCCTCACACAGCAAAAACTTAAAAGGGGGCGGAGCCACTGAACAGCCAGCAGCTAAAGTGAACAACTAGCAGCGGAACTGGAAGTCTCACAGGAAATAATGAAGTCTGAATGAATTTTGTTTGATATTAGGAAAGTTTTGAATGAATTTTTTTTATTAGGAGAATTCTGAATGAATTTGGTTTGACTCCATACCGACATACCATTCTGAGTGTGGTACCAGCAAAAGGCTTCCAGACTGTGAAAGCAATCATAATTTCATTCTCAACCCGTTCACAGATGGTGCCAGAGCACCTCGCTTCTAAAACTTTGTCCGTATTCCGCGCCATGCAGTGGCATGCTGGGAAGGCCCTGTCACTGTTTTTCCCAATAAGCAACAATGGAAAGGCAGTTTTTAATGTGTTATCCTTCCCCCCCGCCCCATCCTCTTCCTTCATCTCCTGCTTTCACAAACCCCGATATTGAACCGTCCTCTTTAGTGCTGTCGGCGTTTCCTAGCCTCGCAGGCTTGAAAGAGAAACAAGCCCGAAGACTGAGGCTTTATGATAATAAGGTATGAACAGAGGTAAGCCTGGACGTGTCTGGGGCTCCTGGTGACAGCGGCATCGCGCATCATTATCTGAGTCTGCGGCCTGTTTACGACATCGCGGACGCTTTACATAAGACGCTTAGGGGAGGTGTCGGCCTCCCGGGGAGCTGCGGCGATGGTTTACAGCTAATCTGAGCACAGGCGGAGGAGACAGGCTCCAGGAAAAGCAGGAATCTAGACTCCCATGCGGACCTTATCCTTATCTGGGGTCCCCGGCTTCGCCTTATTGAGCCTGGGGACCGCTCCAATCACTCCAGCCTCGGAGGCAGGAGGCGTACCAAAATACACACCGACGCTGCAGATCAGACTCCTGACTCTCCGATCGGCGTCCACTTTGCTCCCTCTCCCTGCATCGGACATGCAGCATGCATTTGTGTCACTTGATTTATTTCTCTGTTTACCGGGATCAGGGATGGGTTTTTTTTAACAGTGGCTTCACACAAGTGCTATCAGTCATTCTCTCAACAGAAACAAAAGCAAAGGTAATGTAATTATAATAAAAAAACACAAATATCAATGAATTGCGTGTCGTGTGGTAATTGTACATCTCAGTATGCAGACAGTTCACTTAAAACAGTGAGTAGACGTGCTGCAGCTCTGGCGGTCGGCGAGGGCAGCGCCCAGGGTCGCCTGCGTTCAGTTCCAGTGTCAAATCTGTGGCTTGGTAATAGGACCCAAGCAGAATCGAACGGAACCGTGTCTCTGGTCTGTGAAGTCGGTTCCCATGGGCGATGCAGAACAATGGAACAACACAGAGATTCGTTTTTTTTTTGTCTTCCAGTGATCGTGAGTATTATCTTCACAAACACAGTGATGATGATAACAACAATAATAATAATAATAATAATAATAATAATAATAATAATAATAATAATAATAATAATAATAATAATAAAACAACCTCTTATCCACACTTGCAACAAAAGAAAACGTCTTGCTCATTTCATACCGTCCCACTCAAGGCAAAGTAGAAAAGAACAAATCATCCATTCATCTTCCAGTGTAAGTCCTTATTAAAGTCGGTGAAATCAAACGGCCAAGTTGAAAGAGGGGGAGGAGGCGGGGGGTGTTCGAATTGAAAAAAGGGGGGAATAAAGAGAGAATGAATAATGTACAGTGATATTCTTTTATCTCTCGAATGGCAAGCTGTGAACGCACAAAACCATTTTCCAGCCCAGATCTCAGCAACCCCTTATCAGAGCAGCCGAAAGGGCCGGGATCCGACCGCACCGACTGACTGACAGTGATTAAGTCTGTGGGCAAACTCTTTTTTTTTATTTCTTTTGTTTTTTTCTTTTTTTGATAAGTTGTACTCTATCCACACAGAAGTAAGTGCGATAGCTGAAGGGGGGAGAGGGAAAAGAGAGGTACTGACGAATCGTACAGATTCGCTCAGACAGCTCTGCTGTACAAGAGAGAGCGAGGGAACGAGGCCGTTCTGTTCACAGCTGCCAGCGGGATCGCGGTCTGTAGAACACGACAGACCAACACAGCTCTTCCTCAGGTGTCCGGTCCACACTCTCTGGCGGCAGGGCCCCGGAGAGGCACCTTCCGTTTCACTGTCTACATTGGCAAACATGTCAGCGTGGCACAACCACATTTTAAGGGTTTCAGGTGGTTCTCTGGACCGGAGTGGTCTCGGGAACCTTCCGGATCAGGGTGCAGGACTCGAGTCAGGCTGTGAAAACGATAAGGCTCTTAAAGCTGCGCCGAGGCTCTGGTGAGGACGCCATCCTTCGAAAGCAGAAAGGAGTGAAAGAGGAAGGAAAGCAAAAAGGAAAGTTTGTGTGCTTGATCTGTCTGGCGAAGGCCATTCGTCCCCGCCACAGTGTCCAGCAGGGGGCAGCGTCACACGTGCGTCTGCATGCGCTTCTGCAGGGGCCGCGTCAGGTCCGAGTTCTGCGAGGACGACTGCGAGTAGTGCGAGGACGAGGAGGCCGAGGCCTTGCTGTCCTTGTCGAACTGCACGTATCCGTCCTGCTTGCCGTAGCTGCTGGCGCTGCTGTCGCACTGCGCCTCCAGGAAGGAGCTGGAGTCGCTCAGCGAGCCGCGCTGGAACTCCCGCTCACACAGCTCGATGGAGCTGCTGCCCATGCCCAGCACGAAGCGCTGCCCATAGTCGTACAGGCGGTTGGGTCCGGCCCCCAGCGTCGAGTAGATGTTGGTGAAGGACATGCCAGTGGGGACGCGCTGCTTCCCGATGGTGTTGCCTCCCGAGTTCCCCGCGTCCCGCCGCAGCTCCGCCGCCGTCTGGGCGCTCGCCAGCGTGATGGTGGGGGTGCCATGGTGCTCCTTAAATGTGTTCACGCTGTAGTAGCCGTTGGTGGGATCCTTGATGGAAAGAGAGAAGAAGGAAGAAACGTTTACATTCACAATTTTACCAGACGGCTTTTTAGTCCAAGATTCACGACTTTTTATTTGTCACATGTAGGGTTGGAGCCGAACCTGAATACGGTATTCGGACAGGCCCAAATAACACGTTTTTTACTAAACCCCCATCCCCCCACCCCCACTCCCCTCACACACTGAAATTCAGGAGTAGATTTGAGGAGCGGTGGACGGAATTTGCGCACCGCAGTATAAATTTTACTTGAATATGAATACAAATAGGAAATATGAATCATTTTCCTTTTTAACAAATACAGATACGAATATCTGATGCTTTTCACACCCCCAGTCACATACATAGTAATACAGATACAACACGTATTGAAATGGATCCTGAACCGCTCCTAATGACTTTGCAGATACTTTAAGTCTTTTTTTAATATAAAAATCTGGAATTGGGACAAAAATATATAAAGAAATAAGAGTAAGTACAAGTATGTATGTATCAATTTTCCGCAGTCTGGCACCGACTTTTGCTTTTTTGCTTTTCCATTACTAAACTCTGATATCTGGAACCCGGTACTATTCTTGTGGGGGTTTTCCACTGCCTGGTACCAGCTTGGTTTTGTTCTACCCTGTTCAGTTTCCACTACAACTGGTTGCTATAGCGACTAAACATTCTATAAACATTCTGAGGCGCAGCGGAGGCGGAGCTGAGGTAAAAACCCGACACCGTTCCCGTGGTCAGAATGGAGGAACTCAGAGGGGTTTTATTTCTTCTCCTCGGTTTGTATCTGTTTGAGCAGTGGACTGCTGGGAAAAAAGAAACCGGGATATAACCACAGCATCCACCAATCAGGAAGCTCCGATATATACGTGTCATCATATAGCATCGGTTCAGCATGCTTGAAACCTTAGACAAGGTGGAACAAGGAATAATACCAGGTACTAGGTACCAGATTAAGTGATGGAAGAGCGAAGAGTCGAACCGAACCAAGCTGGTACCAGGCAGTGGAAAACCACCATAAATGTACAATTTAAGTTATAATATCTAAACATTTCTAAAACACATAATACTTAATCTGGAGCACCACGTGACAAGAATGTGGCTATAACTGAATATGTAATTAAACAAATGTCGCAGCAGTGTGTACAAAGTGCAAATTGGATGTTAAAGTGTGTTGTGCATTACATCATGCTAGCACAGCGATGTCAAACACAGAGCGATGAAAATTGTTACAATTGTTGGAGGGTTTAAAGCGTAGATGTGATAACACGGCCAGAAAAGGTGCAAAAAAACGACAAAAGAATCATTTGGCACAAGGTTGCAGACGCGCCTTCCGCGGTGGGAACGTAAAAAAAAAATCTTATTCCACACTAATAAAGTGACCCCTGATGATTCACACCCTGGCACCGCAATTAAAAGCAACAGTTGTCTGTTAGTCTGGCTGCCTCTGGCTCTAATTGGACCCAAAATCATCTCTCTCCAAATCCAGCATGAAACGGCACAATCAAAGCGCGGCGGATGCCGGCGGAACTTGGCGTTGGAGGCTGGTTGCTGAGAAGCGGGGCGGTGGCGAGAAGCGTGACGCTACTGTGAGCGCGAGGGGGGCCGGAGCCCGCGGGGGAGAGAATAATCACTCCCAGATGACTCTGCTATGACAACCTGAGGACGGCGTCGTCAGCCGCAGCCTCGCCGGGCGATGGGGGGTGTGTGTGTATGTGTGTTTATACATCTACTCTGTATCCCTCACACTCACAGACAGAAAAATGCGCCTGTGAAGGGAGAGCAGTGACAGCCTCCCGGGACTGGAGATGATTTCTGCATGATAGAATGTTAATAAACAGTAAATAATGAAACATCCGGGCAGGTTCTAGCCCTCGGCGTGCAGGAGTGAGCGGAGAAGACGTCTGTAATCGCTTCAGCATGGCTGTTTATCCGTTATTATCAAGACTGGGAACACTTCACAGAAGGGCAGAATTCATAAGCCTTGTAACTAACTGATACGAATAACTATACTATACAGTAGCGGTGTGCAGAGCGGCCGCTATTCCTATCTGTACCTGTATCTGTATTTGTTGAAAGGGTAAAAGTATTTGTATTCTTATTTGTATTCGAGAAAATTCATAATGCAGGGCTCATTATGTCCGAATACCGCAGTTCGCATTTTATTTGTGCCTTTCTGAATACCGTATTTGTAAAAACATGTTATTTTTGCCTATCCGAATACCGTATTCGGGTTCAGCTCCACCCCCTAATATATAGAAACATGCTAAAACTGCACATAACAAAATAACTGCTAGTGATGAATTATTGACATTATTGTTTAGTTTATTAAAAAACAAACATTTATCAAGATATTGTAGTGGGAATTAATCATACACTTATAATTAATCAGGTTAAAATCAAAACTGAAATTAACCATATACTTAATGGTAATCAATGTAATCAGTGTACTTCATGTAACCTAAGCCTAGACTTGTGTCACATAAAGCTAATTAAAATAAAGTTTTGTTTTTTTCATACTGGTTTACAATGGTTTATACTGGTTTACATTGATTTACATAAGTTTACATTGTTTAAACTGGTTTACATTGGTATACACTGGTTTACAATTGTTTACATGGGTTAACATTGGTTTATATTGGTTTATACTGGTTTATAATGGTTTACAGTGGTTTACATTGGTTTACAATGACCTATGCTGGTGTAGAAGTCAATATTCACGCAAACCTCTTCTGTAAATACACCCGTAAAACCTCTCTCAGCCCACTGAGACCAGATTTGGCTCCTTGGACAGATTCAGCAGGTTTAAAGTGTGTTTACCAGAGACTTTCCCAGTGGTCTTTCTTAATGTAACCTAAGGGAAAATGTATTCAGTGTATGATTGTTTATTTGATTGTTCTTTATTTTGAGGCAGGATGGTGGTCTTGTATAAGGCCTAGACATGTGTCACATAAAGGCACTCAAAATAAAGATCAAATACATAATCATACACTAAATACACAGATTTCCCCTTAGGTTACATTAGGTACACTAATTACATTGATTGCCATTCAGTATTTGTTTAATTTTGGTTTTGATTGTATTGATTACCTGATTAATTATAAGTAAATATTTAATGTAACCTAACCTGGTTTACACAGCTTTACATTGTTTAAACTGGTTTACATTGGTATATACTGTTTTACATGGGTTAACATTGGTTTACACTGATTTACATTGCTTTGCACTGGTTTACACTGGTTTAGAAGTCAAAATTTAATTTCAGATTTGAATTTATTGATAACATGATTCATTATAAGTATATTTTTATTTCCCACTACAGTATGTATCAAACAAATTATGTAAGTTTAGGTCATGAAAACTTTACATTTGCATATACTGTATATTCAGATGATCTTTACTTGCGGTTTGTTCTACAGCACTGACCTGGCAGCACCACTGGTACACCACTCAAATATATCAGTCCAATAGTTTCTCTGTGACCAGAAACCGACCACTAATGGAAGGGGAATACAACAAACGTGCCCCAACCTCGAACTGCCAGCCAGCCAGACAGAGTCGAGGCAGGGGTTTCTAATTAAGTGGCCAGGGCCTTTACCGCAGTTTTGTCTCATCAATAGCAAAATAGCAGCGGTATTCTTTCACTTTGGCTATAATCTCCTACCAGACACCCTTAAGGGTAGCTGTTCATGGATTCTGGTCATAAGAAGAAGGCAATCAGTCCAGTCACAGCCCATCTACCGCAGTGAGGCTCTCTCTGTGCCCCATAAACTCCATTGAAAAAAGTTTGGCTGGTAATGTGAAAAGTTGCAGCTCAGAGAGACGCCGGGCCCTGTTTCCCTCGGGTGGTCATGCGGTGACTAAATGGAATTTATCTCGTTTAGGCATTGTTGACTGGGCACAGCCAAACTGGCACACTTTCCCCCCTGTATCTCATCTCCTGACGCAACAAATTACGGCGGCTAATGAGAAGTTATTGGCTCTGGGTGAGTACGTCAGCTCCAAAAAAGGGGGGGCGGGTGGGAACCACACTTCTCTAAGTGACTAAATGACAAACTGTGAAAACCCTCATCATCAATCTGCAAACCTGCTTCAGCTTTACTGAGACATAACAGATGAACACTAAAATCAATTCTGCGAAATATGAACTTTAATCCAAGATCAGGACAAATCCACAATCAAAGTTTGCCACGTACGAAGAACGGGCCCCAGAGTGTTTAACTGTGTGTTTATCAGGGTGTTTACCAGTGTGTTTAATAGTGTGTTTATCAGGGTGTTTAACAGAGTGTTTATCAGGGTGTTTAACAGTGTGTTTATCAGGGTGTTTAACAGAGTGTTTATCAGGGTGTTTAACAGAGTGTTTAACAGTGTGTTTATCAGGGTGTTTAACAGAGTGTTTATCAGGGTGTTTAACATAGTGTTTAACAGAGTGTTTATCAGGGTGTTTAACAGAGTGTTTAACAGAGTGTTTATCAGGGTGTTTACCAGAGTGTTTAACAGTGTGTTTATCAGGGTGTTTACCAGTGTGTTTAACAGTGTGTTTATCAGGGTGTTTAACAGAGTGTTTATCAGGGTGTTTAACAGAGTGTTTATCAGGGTGTTTAACAGTGTGTTTATCAGGGTGTTTAACAGAGTGTTTATCAGGGTGTTTAACAGAGTGTTTAACAGTGTGTTTATCAGGGTGTTTAACAGAGTGTTTATCAGGGTGTTTAACATAGTGTTTAACAGAGTGTTTATCAGGGTGTTTAACAGAGTGTTTAACAGAGTGTTTATCAGGGTGTTTACCAGAGTGTTTAACAGTGTGTTTATCAGGGTGTTTACCAGTGTGTTTAACAGTGTGTTTATCAGGGTGTTTAACAGAGTGTTTATCAGGGTGTTTAACAGAGTGTTTATCAGGGTGTTTAACAGTGTGTTTAACAGTGTGTTTATCAGGGTGTTTAACAGAGTGTTTATCAGGGTGTTTTCCAGAGTGTTTAACCATGTGTTTATCAGGGTGTTTAACAGAGTGTTTATCAGGGTGTTTATCAGGGTGTTTTCCAGAGTGTTTAACAGTGTGTTTATCAGGGTGTTTAACAGAGTGTTTAACAGTGTGTTTATCAGGGTGTTTACCAGAGTGTTTAACAGTGTGTTTATCAGGGTGTTTAACAGAGTGTTTAACAGAGTGTTTAACAGTGTGTTTAACAGTGTGTTTACCAGGGTGTTTAACAGAGTGTTTACCAGAGTGTTTAACAGTGTGTTTATCAGGGTGTTTACCAGATTGTTTAACAGTGTGTTTATCAGGGTGTTTAACAGAGTGTTTAACAGTGTGTTTATCAGGGTGTTTAACAGAGTGTTTAACAGTGTGTTTTCCAGAGTGTTTACCAGAGTGTTTAACAGTGTGTTTATCAGAGTGTTTAACAGTGTGTTTACCAGAGTGTTTACCAGTGTGTTTACCAGTGGGTTTACCAGTGTTTTTACCTGTGTGTTTACCAGTGTTTTTACCAGTGTGTTTACCAGTGTGTTTACCAGTGTTTTTACCTGTGTGTTTACCAGTGTTTTTACCAGTGTTTTTACCAGTGTGTTTACCAGTGTGTTTACCTGTGTGTTTATCAGAGTGTTAACCAGAGTGTTTAGGACACGGCGTGATCTGTGGAGTCTTAAATCAGACTGAGAGCGAGACTGTCCCTCGCAGGAGGAGCTGTAGGAGCTCAGGGAGGACTTTCGATTTGAAATCAGGCTCTAAAGTGGCTTTAAAGAGGAAATGGCCTTAACTGCATTATCAATACCCCTGATGACAGAGATGAAGCCCCAGGCTGGATGTGATTTGCCCACGAGAGAAGGTTAAGAGAAGAGCACAGGGACCTTAACGGTGCAGGCTGGCGGGGAAAAATTTCATCTGTTCAATTTTCTCAATAATACAGAAGTGCTTGCTCAACCAGAAGTTAAGCACTGAAGCTATGTGGCTAATTCTGCTACCAACTAATTGACCCTCGTACTCCTCCAACCATTACAGTTACCTCAAATTACCTCGATGTAATAATCTGAAAAGACCTGCCTGTGTGGTTTATGACTGTACGACATAAAAATCTATAAAACGGAGTAACTTTCAGGCTTCTTATCCTCAATTTAGCTCTCCACATAAATATAGCGATCTACATAAACATTGTACGGGCTTATTACAACTGACACTCTCGTCATAAGGATTTTAAAATCTTATGCATGTTTATGTCGGTTATTAAAGTCTTATGCAGGTGTCATGAAGTGTTATGTATTCTGGGCTCCAGTGAAGCACTAGCACATTTATTTCAGTCGTCTTAGGCTGGATGGTAACTGGAGGACTGTAGGACTTCATGATCTACCGTCCATGAGCTTCTGGATCTACAACAGATCTGCTCAGGCTTGATTATCCATGAATTCGTGTGTCAGGTCATGCTACTTCACCAAAATCTACTGTAATTTCTGCTTGGAAAACATTCTCGCCCCTTCAGCCGAACTGTGCCCACCTGCACCTGCAAGCTTTCGGTCATGGACCTTTTCTGCATTTTAGTCTTTACAGTCACAGAGAACACGGACTGGCCTTCAGAGCCACCGTACCTCCACATATTGTGTGAATGGTAGGGCATTAACACAAAGTCTACTATTCAACTTCCCTCAGCTGCGGTCCACTCGTGCCTCTAGAATCGACTAGTACAGACTCGTGCCTCTACATCGACTAGTACTATGGGCGGTGGACCGGTGCCGGGCCGTGAGAACTTCTCCGCCGGTCCGCGGAGCTTCGGTTCTGCTCCAGTCAAAATTCCCTAACATCCAGCTCTGATCTCAGCACTGCTATAACTGCGTTACCATGCCATAGTGTTAGTAATGTTAGGAGTTGTTTTAGCATTAGATATATGTCCTTAAGTTACGTTAGGTAATGTTAGCAATGTTGGGAGTTGTTTTAGCATTAGATGTATGTCCTTAAGTTACATTAGGTAATGTTAGTAACGATAAGTGTCATTTTTAGCCTTTGATATATGTCCTTCGGTTATGTTAGGCAATGTTGGTAATGTTAGGTGTTGTCTTATATGTCGAGCATCGCTGTGGAACAGCAAGAAACGTAAATTTCAATTCCTCTGTATGTCCAGCATGTGTGGAGAAACTGACAATAAATCTAAATTTGACTGAGTTTGACATGTCAACCTTTTTCTTGGAGTTTAGATTCTGAGGGACACCCCTCCCCCTTCCAGGACCGGCGGAAACTATCCAATCCTGCAATCAAACCGGACTTTCCTGACTTTTGGGATTTTACTCACTGTGACACCTAATAACGATCTCGCTCCACCTCGCTCCGGAACTCCAGCGCACAACAAAAGAAGCAGCGCTGAAAGACCCCGAGCAGGTCACCCCTGACTGCCCCGCCCGGACTGGGGAGATGAGAATCGAGAATCAGACTGTCCTCCACCCACCTTGATGTGCTGGTATTCTTTCTCCTCCTCCTGCAGAACCTCCAGCTGCTTCAGGACAGACTCCTGCTGGAACTCTCCGCGCTCGATCTGGAAACGCACACAAAAGCCCAGCTCTGCTGGATCTGAGACGCTCCCCAACTTCCTGCAGGCCCTGCCCGTCCCAGCTGGCTGGGTTCCAGCCAGGAGTTACTTAGTGACATTGGCAGGAAAGTCTAATTTAAGCTGCGGCGGTTCCCCATGAATATTTTTCATCTCATTACGGCCGGCGTTCGGGCGTCCCTGTTTTCATCACCTACGCACAACTTCCAAGTATAATGTTCTGTTAGGAGGCATAATCGTATCTGCAGCTCGGCGCGGGACCTCGGTGGGGCCTCGGGGCCCCGGGGAAGCGTGGGCATGGAGAGAGATTTCAAAAGGACTGGCGTAGTGTGTTTTGACAGAGTTTCTCTGGGAGCTGCTGTGAAAAAGGGCACCAGGCCACTTGATCAGCCGCGTCCTCCCGGGAGAGGAAGACTGGAGGCTAAATATAGTCTCTCGGACTGTCGGGCCTTGCACACACACACACACACACACACACACACACACACACACACACACAGTTATACCCACACACACAAACGCTGCATTGTTCATGAGTCTGACATTCGCTCGGGATGGCTGTTATTAGTGTTGTGGTGCAGATGATTAGCATTCATTATCCAGAGACGTGACGAGGGAAGGTGCAGCGAGGAGGTGCGGTTTTCCGGGACAAGCGGCCGATGGACAGGGAGGGACAGGGAGGGAGAGGGAGGGACAGGGAGGGAGAGGGAGGGACGAAAGTGGGACAGGAATCAGGAAAAGGATGGGATATTTTTTTAGCTGTTTGCTACATTTTGTTTTATTTTATTAGTAAATTATAGCATATGAAGTCATTTTTATATTATTATCAACAGGGATTTACTTTAACCGACTCGACTCCTTTACGTTTATCACATTCCTTCAAAATGTAGTTTCAGCCGGATTAGCTGTTACACTCAGCATATTTGGTTCATGAGTTTCATAGTCAAATTTACTGTCAAAACCAGTTTTTTGTCTTTAGACTGAAGGTTTATCCTTATTCTAAAGGACAAAGATGGTAAAAGTGGACAGATAGATAGACAGACAGACAGACAGATCGATAGATAGCTAGATATATAGACAGACAGACAGACAGACACATAGACAGATAGATAGACAGATAGATAGAAGGTTTATCCTTATTCTAAAGGACAAAGATGGTAAAAGTGGACAGATAGATAGACAGACAGACAGACAGACAGACAGACAGACAGACAGATCAATAGATAGCTAGCTAGATAGACAGACAGACAGACAGACAGACAGACAGACAGACAAACAGACAGCCCCATAGATAGATAGACAGACAGATAGACAGACAGACAGACAGATCGATAGATAGCTAGATAGATAGACAG
>JBBKCR010000018.1:17309476-17320170 GCA_037577295.1 Ladigesia roloffi
TGTGTGTGTGTGTGTGTGCGTGTGTGTGTGTGTGTGTGTGTGTGAGCTATATCTACAGCTGTGTATAAAAATGTCTTCTTAGTTTACGGTATAACATACCAGTACAATTGTTTCATATTCTAGACACATACATATCCATACAATCCATACATCCTGAACTGCAGTGCCCTCCCACATAGATGCATATAGATACCAAAACACTTCATTCACACACCAGTGCGCAAACACACATATTCACCCTCACCCCTCCTCCTCTTTCTGACAGATGGGACAGGCCACTGCCAGCTCACATTCCCTTGAGAATGGCCAACACTACCAAATATGAAAGAGCCAGAGAGTGACAGAGAGAAAGAGAAAGAAAGAGAGAGAGAGAGAAAGAGACACAGGCAGACAGACAGACAGACAAGGGTAAACATGAAGAGAGGATGGTGAGACTGACTGATATGATGACACACCGGCTGAAATCCCACAGATAGGAGGGGGAGGCGTGATAGCAGGGGACAGGACAATGATTGATTTAACGACACTGGGTGATATAGTGAGGATGTGAGTATAAAATGCCTCTCATTGTAACCTCGACCCACTGGGTAATAGGAGGAATGATCTCTATCGTAGCTTTGTTTGTTTGTTTGTTTGCTTAAAGCATTTGAAAATGTCAGGCAAACATTTCACAATGAATGGACCACAGATGGTCCCACCTAACATAAAGGAATGAGCTCAGCAGAAAAAATTCTAGGGCAGATATTCACTAACAGTTGTAAAGAAGACTAATCCTGGATTAGAGTCCTTCCTCCATTCCCATATTCATGGTTATAAAATGATTCTAGATCAGCACTCCTACTATTGAGGTGGATGACTAATGAGGTTTGGCTTCTAGTATATGTGAGCAACATTAGCATCACAACTTTAGTTAAAAAAATGAAAAGGAGCAAAATTTGGCCTCAAACATGACTTGGTGGATCAGTTACAGTGGAAAATGGGTGAATTGTATTATTAGTCAAACTATATATTTCAAAAACATGAAAGATACGAAAGTTAAAATATTAGTATAATTAATAATAATAATAATTATAGTAATAATAATAATAATCATCATCATCATCATAACTATAATCATAATAATAATATGACGATGTGACATAACTTTTGTGGAATTTGGACGTACCATTTGAGAGCGAGCTATACACCCCAATCAATATTCAAGTCAAATTTTTGTCCGGAAAACAACAGACAGGTTAGTTTATAAGGGACATTTCATATATAAATGAAAGACAATCAATAAAGACTACACACATGTGGGCTGCCCTGATGGCCTGGGGCAGTTGATTTACACAAGCGACAGCTTTATGTGTTCGGTCAGGTTCTAAATATTTTTTTGCTTGAAAAGTTTCTGTGAGAGAGGTCATAGAAGAACAATATTCATAAACGAGATGGGTTGATATTAAGAGCCTTATCATAATGTAAAGGTCCTTTACCACTTCTACCAGGTTCTTGCTTAAATTAGGTATTCTCTAATGTTCTTCCCACTCATTTGATTTACAGATATGGTTCTTCTATGGCATTATACAAATAAACCTTTCTGACATGGTCACATAGGTGTCTGAGAGGAAGGATGTTTGTGTGAGTGGATGTTTGTTTAAAAAAACAGCAGTCGAAACGCAATATCTAACCAAAGAAATAATAACAAGAAACCATAAATTAAAGAAATAAACCAAAACCTAACATATAAGTACTGCAAGAAAATCAGAACCTGATGAAAGACATGGGGAGAGAAAGAGGGAGAGAGACAGGGAGAGAGAGAGAGAGAGAGAGAGAGAGGGAGAGACAGAGGGGAAAAGAGGGAGAGAGGGAGAGAGAGACAGAGACAGAGAGAAAGAGAGAGAGAGAGAGAGAGAGAGAGATGACCCTGATGGCGTGGGAGAGTGTGCTTACAGCAGCAGTTTGGTGGTCTCGCTGTGAGTGTGTATGACTGGCCCCTCCCACCTCTCTCGCAACTTTAAACATTTACATCTTACCCATCAGCCCCTTTCCCCCAGTCCACAGAACCTACACATTCGTTCTGAGACTCGTCCCTTCCATCCCTAGTCCTCGCATTACCCTGCCGGGAGTCCACCCTCCAGATTTTCCTTCAAAAATGCCTGATTTATTAGTATAAAACAGATAATATCATGTTTCATCACACATCTTTAGTGGTTAGAAGGGCAGTATTCCCATACACAGTGATTCAGGAGATTAATAAAACTACACATGAACACAAATGTGGTTTAAAGGGCCCATACCATGGAAAACTTTCCTAAGTGTAATATTGTATATAAACACCATTACAGTTTCATAATGTACCATTTCTTTTAAAACGGCCCATACACTGAGACTGAGTTGTAAATCAACTGTTTTGAAATCACTGGTTTTGTGATGTCACAAAAAGCCATGCACTATATATCTATATACTTTCTATCAGCCCACTGAATTTTACGCCCATTCAGTCACTTTCAGAATTCACTCAGCTGAGCCCATTGACCCGTAAGGAGTGTTCGAGCTTGGACTGGTTTCTGAATGAGGTGCAAGACAAGATTATTTACATGCAATAATCTTATAGAAATAGAAAAAACATTCTGCTTAAATTGAGAGATATATTTAAAAAATTATCAGGTGCTGTTTGTAAAAACCGTTTAACCAATTCAAGGTGTAATTTTTTCATAATTTATATCAATGTTCGCACAATTTTCATACATTTAGAGCTAAATGTGTAAAAAAAAGATGTTTTGGTACATATTCTTGCTGCATAAACTGTACGAAATGTTAATTCTTATATCTAAAAGTTGAAATCTAAATTATAAATCAAAATCTAAACGTTATACCTAAATCTAAAGGTTAAATAAAATTTTAATTGTTAAATCGAAATATAAATCTAAATGTAGCATTTTACAAATGGCGAGAGATAATCTAATTGGCCACGCACATGGATTAAAATTGTCTGGTATTTAGCAGGGGGCGGGACTGTGTGCTATAATATTCCCTCAACTACATGGAGTATTTGCCTTCAAGGATTTCAAATCTAAATGTTATAAATGAAAAATATATCTTGCACTCTACATGTGAACATTCACAGCTAGGGCTTAGTGACATGATTGGAACGAACTCTCCTTTCACAAAATATTCCCCAGCAACATAGAGTTATTAGGTGAGAACCATTCACCTCATGTGGGTGTCCCTTTACTTTAGTCTCTGAGGCAACCACCAATCTTTCTGAAACGTCACAGTTAGGCTGGCCTCAATTAAACCTTTCCAAAGACCCCTTTGCCATAATAGCCTCTAGCGATCCAGAGTTATTAGCCAAAAAACGCTAACCTCAGACAAAAGTAATGAGACACCCGGGCGAGGAGAGTGGTTTTCGGACCACCTGTGAGCTATTGTGTTAAACGTGTGGTCGCTGGAAAGGCGTCACCAAGCCCGATCTAACTGAAGTTTCACATTCAGAGTGCGGGATGTATTTTTCATTTTTTAAATTTAGATTTAAGATAATTTAAGGCGAGTCCTCCATGTTGGTGAGAGAATATCACAGCACACAGTCCCGCCCCCTGCTAAGTACCAGCCAGTTGTAATCAAGGGGGCGTGGCCAATTAGCTTATCTCTTGCCATTTGTAAAAAAAATTAGATTTGACGTTTACATTTATATTCAATATTTAAGTTTTGATTTAATAATTACATTTTAGATTTAACACTTAGGTTCAGATTGAAGGTTTAGATTTAAGCTTTAGATTTAGATTTAATATTTAGGTTAAGATTCAATCTTTTAATTTAAGATTTAACATTAGATTTAGATTTAACATTTATATTTATCATTGACGCAGCAAGTAACTTTACCAAAATATAACACTGTTTTTTAAAAAACACATTTAGCTCTAAATGTGTGAAAACTGGGTGAACATTGCAGTAAATGATGGAAAAATCACACTTCTAAATTGGTTAAGGTCTTCTTACAAATGGCGCCCCATAAATTATAAATGTTAAAATGAAGTATTTCTATAACTTTTAATATTGTGGTCCAACAAACCACTGAAATTCTCCCTGGACCCTGAAACTCCTGAAAGGTTTGTGTGCATCTGGGTTAAAATGGGGGGATAAAATGTGTGTTTGTTGACTTACTTTAAAAAATGTACTTTATCAAGAAACATGTAAAAAATCTTTAAAGAAAAATGAGAAAGAAAAGTCCTCAAACGTGCGGCAGGACGAGTTTTATCTCCTGACATTAATTCACTGATTGTTAAGTAGCGTTGGACCCTGCGGCCGGGAGACCTGTCTCACTCTGCTGTCTGTCTTCTTGCCAGTTTTTTGTAAACGTTCCATGTGAGTTTCTCTGAGATAAGCTGTTCACGTAGAACACCATCTCTCTCGTCTCCTTCCTGCACTCTGCGGGGGAAAGTCCTGACATTTGAATCACATTAGGCTGTGTTTTATGTCAACCCAGACGCAATGTGCTGCGCTGTTTTCTAGAAACCTTCTTAGAGGGATGAGAACCGAAGTTACAGCCAGGCAGGGGATCAGTAAAGTCCGCTGGGTGAGTCCCGGCCCTGGTTCTGATGAGGACCCTTGAGGAGTGGGCTGTGAGGAGTGGGGGGGTCTCTCAGGAGGAACTGTGATTGGAAGCAGATGTCGGAGCCAGAGAGGGTGGAGGTAGAGCGGAGGCGGGATGGGGGGGGGGGTGTTGTTCGGAAAATTCTCAGGCCTCAGCCTTCACTTTCTGGGGCCCGATCCTCTCCACCAATAAGGGCCCGGCGCCGGCTCACTGCGAGGTGGTTTGAAGCACCATGATTGGATGAGAAGCCCTACGTGGGTGCAGGGAGCAGATGGGCCTGGGAAAAGGGCGCCGACTCCCAGCCGGCACGCTGTAAAAGAGAAGTGAAAACACTCTGAGCAGCAACTGGACATGGACCAGATTCTGTACTAATCCAGCTGCACATACACACACACACACACTTCAGTGTGCAGACCCTACATATGCCTGTGAATGCATTTACTGGGCAGCTGAAACACTCCGGGGTTTGACGAGGGCCTGGCAAAAATGTGGGGACACCTTGCACCGTGGTTCCCCCCACTCTACACCTGATCTGACCAATCAGATCACTAACGAGCTGCTATTGGGTAATGGCTGTTTCGGAACAGAACAGAATGCAAGGCGAGTGAACTCCAGGCACAGAATAAAAACAACTGGTGTGTATTGTACACTTCACATCATGCCACGCTTCGATGGCATAACTGTGTTTAACTAGAACTGCATTCCCAAAACTTTCAAAATAAATAGAAATCTATAGGGGACTGCCAAGTGGTGAAACTGTCTATGTTGGTCCTATCATTCGAATAGGGAAAGTCTCTCTTTATCTAGGTGCACTAGACAGCCTCCCCCTCCCCAGTCATCGGCGTTAGCTAATGAACTGCAAAGTGGCATCCAGACAGCCACCAGGACGTGTGAATTTTACCCTTTGGAGCAATGAGTCAACAAGACCAGTAGGTTTTATTTGTCATTTCTGCCATGTACACACAGGACATAGTAAAAACGAAACAGAATACAAGACTACAAGTGCAAAAGAGTGCATAAAAGAACACAAGAGCAACAATAACTAGATAAGACAACGTTCAGAATGAACAAGAGTACGTTCGGTATGATGTTGAATTGGTGTGGACGCTTGGCCATGAAAAAGAGCTGAGAGTTCATAAAGAGAAAAACGAAAGAAGAAAACGGCACTCTCATGAGGGCACACATTAGAGAGGAGAATGATTTTAACCGTGGTGTTTTATAAGAGACGCAGGGGTTCTTAATGCTCCAGCCTTTATCTTCCGAGGAGTAGAGGCATCATGTGATAGGAGAAGTCGAAAATGAAGTGGAATTGGACATGAGTAATAAATCTCTTCAGAGAATTCTGAGATTTCTTCCCTGAATCTCTTTTAACCAAGTCGCAGGACTCAAAAATCATTCAAATGAAGGCAAGGTGTCCTATACAAGTGCAAAGGAGTGTAGACTCTTTTAAAAGTTCCGAGAATCGCATGTCGGATGTAGGCAGCAGGCGTTCCCTCTGCAGGCCAACAGGATAATAAGCCCTTTCAGCAGGCTCTCCACACTGACCGCTCTCAAAGAATAAACACACCAGACACTCTACCCAGTCTCCTGGACCTTCGCTCTGGCTCTGCCATCCCTGTCAACTGTGAGCCATTTCATTTCGTCTTTCAGTGTGTTCGTCTCCCCTCCTGCCTCCAGAGGTGTTCTGCTGTCAAAACCCTAACAAAAAAAAAATCAATCAGCATTCGTGATGGAAAGCCCATATTACCATCTGAAGCCGCTTCATTTCCCATCCCAGAATGCCAGGTCTCCAGTTCGTGGCCCCTCATGAATACGGCGAAGGCTCCTCTAGAGGAGGTTACAGGGATTTCCTCCCAGGTTCAGCAGCACATTACCCAAGTCCCGGACGAGTCTAATAAAAATGCAAATAGAAGCTAAAGCTGAAGGAGCCCCCCTCCTCCGAGCAGCGACCCCCGTAAACCTCGGTAATACACTTCCCACCTGTGGCTTTATCTGGGCCGGCGTGTCTTCACTCCATCTCAGAGAAACAGAGGGAGGAAAAGAGAGAGACAGACCCGAGCGGACCCTGACTGCAGTGTGTTAGAGTGAATGCTAAAAATGTGTCGGTTGATTTATGTTTATCTCTTTTCCATTAAAAAAGGATGAGAAAAGCTCACGAGGGTCAAGCTTTTGTTGCTGTTCGAGTCCTTAGGAGCTCCTCAGGCTGCAGACAGGAAATCCTGAGCCTGAGCGTTTGGACTTTAACCCATTTTCTCTAAAAAATCACCAGTTTCCACCTGCTAGATAATTCTCGCTTTGTTTCACCATTCACGGTTAGGTTGCTGTGGACCAAGTGAGCAGTGGTCTCTCATACTTTCACTCAGAGGCTTTGGGTTAAATTTGGACATTTGAATCTTGTGAAATAGGCCATAAACTTTACTTTATATGTTGCTGTTTCACCGAAACTCAGCTTCATGTACAGGCATGCTGTCCAACACTTCTTGCAGTGCTTCCAGGGAGCTAAGGGGTACCTCCTGTACTTTAACTCCAGTTGCAGGTTCTGCAAGTCTCCTGCTGTTTGTGTTCTAGAGTGAAGGTTCTCCACAGGTGTGATGTGTGTCTGTGTTCTCTGCTGCCGTCTCTCTGATCTTGTTGTGGTCTCGTGTTTAGGTTCCACTCTACGTGCAAACGGTAGCGCCCCTTAAATGAAGGGACTATAGTAATTGGTAAACCGAGGAACACATGTCAGCATCAGCCAATCAGAAGCCCAGGTTTTGGGTTAAATTTGGACATTTGAATCTTGTGAAATAGGCCGTAAACTTTTCTTTTTATGTTGCTGTTTCACAGACACTCAGCTTCATGTACAGGCATGCTGTCCAACACTTCTTGCATTGGGGTGATTTTTGCGAGCCGATTGTCGGGCATTAGTTGGTGAAATCTGTTGTTTTTGTTATTTGGTCATTGTCTGATTTTCTTTTTTGATTAGTCCTGGTGTGGGGGGGTTATGTTTTGTCTGGTATGTTTTGACTGTGATGTTCAGTCCCTCCAATGCGTCTCATGTTCTGGATGCCTCCTACTAGCAGGAGGCTTGGTGTGTTTAGTGTTCAGTTTGTGTTCAGTTTGTTTTCAGTTTGTGTTCAGTTCGGTGCTGTGTGATGCACCAGTGCATTTTATTACACCATTATCCGTTTCAGTTTTAGGAGCTGTCTACTTTACACCGCTGCCTTTAGCAGAAACCATGAAACGACGTCCGTCTGATCAAGAGTCCGGCGGGAATATGATAGCAGAGGGACTCGTGAAGTTCCAGAATGCCTGTTCTGATCTCGGGCTGCTTTTGACCAAAACCATTCTCCAGCATTCTGGACAATGAACCCAGAATAGACTTCAGGCCATATGGAGACAGAGTATGTGGAATAGGGTGGGGGGGTTGGGGGGGGTCAGGTCATATTTCATAAGCTGTAGCGTAATGGAACTGTGGCGCAGAGCTTAATGTGCGTCACCAGGCCGATGGCTCTCTCTTAGTCTCCGGACTCTGGAGGGTCGCTTTGCTCTGCAAGTTCCCATTTTTAACCTTAATGGATACAGAAACATATAACCGGCCTTTGCCAAAGTTACTGGCTTTACAATTAAAACATTTTTTATTTACACGTGTAACTTGTGTTACTAATCTCAATGGTTATAGGCTAATAAAACGATTCCCTTTCCTTCCTTTGTCTCATTACTTAATGCATGATGGCTTCACATAGATAGTGAACATCTATTGTAGTACCAAGTAGTCAGTAAAGAAAATAAAGTAAAGAAGCTATTGACTGAATGGTTTGTTAAGAGTAAAAGTGTCTAATGTAGCCCCAGATACAGTCGAAGTGAGATGTCCAAATTAGGCTTCTCCTGTAGAACTGAAGCTACATGCCTAACGCTGCTGATGGCCAGTGGAAGTCTATAGTTTTCCTTTTCTGCAAATTCGTCCCTAAAATCCTAAAATTCATCTGGAGAGACCAGATCACAACTGGACTCCACTAGAGAGACACAAGTGTGAACGTGCACCAAGACTCATCACGATCCAGTCGCTCAAACCACTGGGGAGGCGACACATATGTGTCCACTTGAGCATTAACCACTTCAGATTGTCAACTAATCCATCCAGACAGTGGAAGTGGAGTCGGCGAGTCGTGATGATGTCACATATGCAGGAACACGGCGTCCAACACTGAGACACTTGTATTAAAGTTCTCTGGACTGGACTTCCTGGAGTACTAGTGTTAGCGTGTCAGCTAGCGGTGCCGTTTCAGAACCGTGCAGAATGCAGGTTCTGTTCCTGTACTTTAACTCTGAATTGCAGGTTCTGCAGGTCTCCGTGCAGAACGCCGGTTCTGTTCCTGTATTTTAACTCCGACTTGCAGGTTCTGCAGGTCTCTGTGCAGAACGCCGGTTCTGTTCCTGTACTTTAACTCCGACTTGCAGGTTCTGAAGGTTGCTGTTTGTGTTCTAGAGTGAAGGTTCTCCACAGGTGTGATGTGTGTCTGTGTTCTCTGCTGCCGTCTCTCTGATCTTGTTGTGGTCTCGTGTTTAGGTTCCACTCTACGTGTGAATGGTACCGCCCCTTTAATGAAGGGACTATAGTAATTGGTTAATCCGGGGAACACGTGTCAGCATCAGCCAATCAGAAGCAGAGACTGCATTACACCCACAAGCGAGGGCAGAGAGAGAGAAACACACACGACTAGTCGACTTGTGCCTCTATATTTGAGTTTTGTGTTAATGCTCTAGTGTCCAGTATCTTTGGTAAAATATCCTGATGTTTCCCGACTTTGCGTGAGTTTATGTTACGAATGCAAACAGAGGAGCAGAATTAAATAAACTTTGGAAACCATCATGATGTAAAACCAGGGAAAACAATAGCAGGCCTGGAAGGGCCTGGACAGACAACTCACTCGTTTTACGGAGAGTTGGATGAAGTGCTGTGAGAGCATCCAGGGGAAGGAGAAGTTTGGACGGAGATATCTCCAGCTGTACAGCCGCCTGTTTAAAACTATTGAGGGGAACTGCAGGTTTCATGTTTTAACTAACCTGCACTCAGACAGTATTGAGTAATGATGAGAATGTGCCTGTTGTGAGATTTCGGCACCGATTGTGTGAGATTAGAGCCGAAAGTGATGTAGGCAGTAACGAAAGAGGTGGACACCTTGGAGATGATAAACACGAGTGTAAACAGAGAGGTGTCTCATTTTAAAACCCAGCGTGAACTCTGTGAACTCATCCAAACTTCAGTATCTTCTGTAGGGTAACCTGTCCACGCCTCATCAACAAGCCTGCGCCTCCCAGATGTGGTTTATAAGGTTATTTTGGTGATGCATCTCTACGGAAACACTTTAGATGACTATTCACTTTTAGGGTTCAAGGGAAATGGAGGTGTAGCATGTGGAGGAATTACGTAAAGTCCAGTTTCAGAAGAAGTGTAGGTGACAGGTGAACATCACTGGATTTTGAATGACTGGGGTAATGTTAAAAAAAGACTGAATATTGTTGGACTGTACTGTGCTGAACTGGCTTTCGGTGCTCTGAAGATTTTGGGGCGTTTGGGTGCGGACCGGTGGGACAGGAGACAGCTGGGACCCGCCAGATTCAGCATAAATATTTGGGCTGAGACTTAACACAGCAGGCACTTAAAGCATGTGTGTGTTTGTGTATGAGTGTATGTGCGCTTGTGAGTGTGTGTGTATATGTGTGTGTATGACTGTACGTGTGTGTGTGTGTGTGTGCATGCCTGCATGCCCATCTGTATGGGATTTTGTGTGTATGCGTGTCTGCTTGTGTGTGTTTGTGTTTTTGTGTGTTTATGTGTGAGTGTGTGTTTAAGACTAAATGTGTGCTTGTGAGTGTGTGTGAGTGTGTGTGTGCATGCATCAGTATGGAATTTTGTGTATATGTGTATCTCTTCTTGTGTGTACATGTGTGTGTGTGAATGCCTGCAGTTGTGTATTTGTGTCTGCTTGTGTGTGTTTGTATTGTGTGTGTATGTGTGTGCTTGTGAGTGTGTGTGTGTGAGAGTGTATGTGTGTGTAAGTGTGAGTGTGACTGTGTGTGTGTGTGTGTGTGTGTGTGTGTGTGTGTGTGTGTGTGTGTGTGTGTGTGTGTGTGT
>JBBKCR010000018.1:17420811-17433673 GCA_037577295.1 Ladigesia roloffi
TTCAAATTAAGGTGTTTGGTGCATAAATTAAGGTAGAATTAAGAATATTTTAAGTACATTGTGTTTCATAGTGTTGTGAAGAAGTGCCAAATTGTCAAACCATTCATTAGCAAACAGGACTCCCACCCTTTACTCATGTGGATAAATGTTCTCTGAGGAGGTTGCTCCTGACAATGCTCTTTGACGGATCCAGACAGAAAAATGCATTTTGCTCTTTAGTTTATTTGCTTGTTCAAAAAATAAAAGCACACAATAGAGCAAGGATCTCACTACGGGTTCAGTCTTAAGTTTAGATATTACCTCATGGAGTCGTTGCCTTGAATTTCTGTTCCACGTCACACGTCAGCCAAGCGTTTCTGGAGTAGCAAATCTCTAAAATTGTCTTTAAAATGACCTTTAAAAATACCTTTAAAAATACCTTTAAAAATACCTTTAAAAATACCTTTAAAAATACCTTTAAAAATACCTGAATCATCAATCATTATTTTCTCTTCCCCTTCCAAACTGTCTCTCTTCCACTCTCGCTCAGTTTGAAAACTGGTCTTTTGTATGACAGCCTCCCACTGCCTGGACTTGACCGGTCCTGTTTACCAGTAAACAAAAGTCAGCTGTTTTCCTGAGCAGGGTGTGTGTGTGTGTGGGGGGGGGGGCAAAATCTGACTGTGGACAAAATCAGTTTATTGCAGTCTCTCCATCAAAAGGGTAAAAAATTACATATATACAAAAACTGTATATAATACAAGTGTTGTTGCAAGAGCTGTAAAGGATTTTGTAAAGATCTTGCCACATCCCCGAGCAGAAACCTTAGAAAATGATGATAAATACAAAGCTCCAAAACCTGTATCATTTACATACATCATGTATTAAGTGTGTTAATATCTTAATATATCTTCCAATATCTTTTAGTATTTGACCTACATTATGTACTTTTGTTTTTAAGAAGTACATGTGTAACTTTTTTTGCCAAAGAATGACTAACTGAAATACAGAAACATAATAAAACCATAATATTATCAATACAGAACTGTAACGACATTAAAAATAATAATAAAATGGAAATAGCAACAACAACTGCTTATTTACAGTTGTTATTCTAGACATTTAAATGACCATGCAAGCGTAGTTCAAGGAAATGTTTTCCATTCATGTTTATGTTTACATTTGGGTTATTGGTTGTTTTGTGAAGGATGGACGAGGATACGGTCAGCAAACTCGCAGAAGAAGCTCTGAGCTTCTTAGAAAGATACTTAGCCTGATATCTTCTTTGCAAAGAGAAGCCAGAATGCAGCCCATGCGGTGAAATCAGCAGGACCACATTAGTTTTTCTGCAATTAATAACGATTATTGAATGCAAAATTCAATAATGAATCCCAAAGTGGTGTATTGTGCACTTTTATTTTAAAAGTTGTGCTAAATGAACAAAAGTGCAATCACATTTGGTTTGCAAACACTTTCACAATAAGGTACTTTTTAACAGCAGCATTTACAGTTCAAATATTCCTTTGAATCTCATATTAAACATTAATGAAATCAAATCCAATATAAAACCCAAGCTACTTGCCCCTGCAGGACAGAATCTGGTTGATTATAGAAACAGTTCCCCTCAGAATCCAGAGTATGGGATCCAGAAACCTTCTAGGTTTTACACTATTCTTATATATCAGTGTTATAAACTGAATAAACTGTATAAACATAAATGGAACATTTTCCAGCAGAGATCATCAGAACTTCTTCTGAGCAACAGCAAGTTACCATTTATCAGTCTGTTTTCTTTTATTTGTGAATTTGTGAACAGGTACCAGCAGAAACATCTCTGTAACTCAAGTGTGCTTCATTTATTTTAGCACTGGGCAAAACTGTCCCGATTCAGGAAACTGCCGCAATGTGCTGAATAATAAATATATAAATCCATAAATGTTGTTAGATCAGCAAAGCAATATGCAGTTCTGAACTCACAGGCTGTCCTCCAGGCTATAAAGAGCTCTTCCAGTATCTCCCAGAATATCAAACATCTTTTCAGCCCTGTCTGGATTGCCCTGACAAAACGAATAGCTGCTGCACAAAAGTGAACCAGTACACCAGTACACTCTTTATGGGCTGTTTTTGTGTTTATTCTTTCTTTATATGAATAATGTGCCGTGTATCAACTATCCTCTGGGAAGAGTCTGGTCCTCCCTGTGGAAAAGCTTTACAGAGCAAAAGCTGTAATGCACACAAAAAGTAAACCAATCCACTCTTTATGCTTTTCTTTCTCTGTTTAATAATGCGCAGTGTATCAAATATCTGGACCACACTGTTCTTTTGAACTTATCTGCATGAAACCTGTTCGACTTTTGGTGAATTTGTCCCTTTGGAGAGTTTGTGCTGAGGATCGGCAGGAGAGATGTGCCTCTTCAGTCAATTCTCTTGGAAGAATTCACTCTGAATGGTTTTGGTAGATCTTAGAAAATCAACACAAACCGGTATGAGTGATCAGATATCCTTTCATTAATTACTCCATATTATTAAACAAATGTTGAATGGCATGATAATGATGTCCGAATGCTTGATCTGTGTGAATAGTATTGTTAAAAACAATGCACAGTCCAGATGTTGAGGAGAACTGTATCCAGTACTATTCAATACGCTGAATCTTTACATAATAGCATCTAGCAGCAGTTACCTGGAGTGAGGTGAGTTAGAGAAGATGAGGATGATCTTCAGGAAAAACAGTTCTTAGCCAACTACATTTCTGTATTGTGTAAATCTCCCAGTCTGGTAAACCATGTTGTGTACAGGTAAACATTATCCACCCTGTGGCACTTCTGAGGGCACCACACACAAACCCAGCAACGGTAAACAAAGTGTTAAGAGACTGAGAACCTGAGACCAGGGTGTGTTGACTCAGATTCACAAACTTCTGGTTGTGCATGGAGGATCTCGCGTAGCTGGTAGGTTATAAATTACATTCTTATGTCTCTTTAAAATAATTAGATAATTAGATCTGTTCCATATGACCTTTTCTTGTGATGTCCCATCATTTCTCGACATAGGAACCACTGACAGAGTACTCTGCAACGTCTTTCAGTTGTGAAGACTGATATTTGGCAATTGGGCTCAAAGTGTAACTGTCCTTGTAACTGCCAGAGTTGATCAATGTCTTATTTACCATATTTTTTTGTTCAAAACAATTAAAGAATTGTTCCTAAACACTTATTCAATATTCCATCATATGTATGATATGTATGATATATTCTGTTTTTCTCTGCTGGTGGTGCTCTATAGCTGAAAGCCTATAGCCTTCAGTTGCTTAAATCTTTCTTTACACAGAGCATGTAAACTATGACAAAATATATCTCTGGACTAACAATTCAAATTCAAATATCTTTTACCTAGGCCAAACGATGCTCTCCTGAATCGATGTGCCATTTATTTGTTTCTTCTAAAGAAGGTGGCTCAGAGTGCCTGACTCCAGTGTGGCAGCAGAAAAACTGTTAAAAGTGTGGAAACAGGGAGGAATAAAGTAAGTAGAAAAGATTTAGGGAAAATTCAGGGGAATGTTTGTTGTGACAACTGTCACATGACTTTTTTTATACAATTTTTAAGCATGTAAGTTTTTCTAAACCTGATAGAATTTAAGGTGAAATGTGTTGTTGGATTTTAATAAATATTCCCACTTGAAATTTTAGTGGTGGATTTATTGTTTTACACTGAGAAGATACAGTTTTAGATACAGGTAGAAGAACTGACCATGCACCCTGTATTCTTCCCTAGGCCTTTGATCATTAAAATGACACGCAGTTTGCTAAAGTTGCTCATAGACCTCCTGACTGAGTGGCAGATTCACCAAAACCGCCTTGTAACCAAAGATGGCAACTGCAACATCGAGTTTGTCAATTTGAGGTACAGCAAACATTTGGCTTTCATGCGAGACATCTGGACCACATTAGTGGAGTTCTCCTGGAGCTTCGTCATGTTCTTCTTCGTAGCCTCCTTCCTTATCAGTTGGTTTGTGTTTGGACTCCTCTGGTACTGGATTGCTCATGACCACGGTGACCTGTGGTGGCAAAACCCACCATCTTTCCAAAATGCATGCGTAGTGAACGTCACTGGTCTTACTGCTGCCTTCCTCTACTCCTTGGAGACGCAGACGTTTATCGCCTATGGTTGGCGAGCCATCACTACATTGTGCCCAGGCGCTGTTACTGTCTACGTCATCCAAGTTATTTTCGGGACAATTGTCACTTGTTTTTGGGCCGGAGTGGTCACAGCCAAAATCTCGATGCCTAAGAGAAGAGCCAAAGCTGTTGTGTTCAGTCAGATGGCCGTTATCTGTAGTAGACAGGACTCACTCTGTCTGAAGATCAGAGTGGCCAACATGCGCAAGTCCCTAATGATTGGTACCCAAATTTATGGCAAGCTGATTAAGACGACTATAACACCCGAAGGGGAAACCACCATTATGGACCAGGTCAACCTTGATTTCCATGTTGAAACAGGGAAAGACAACCTGTTCTTCATCTCCCCATTGACTCTGTACCATGTGATTGATAAGACAAGTCCCTTATTTGAGATGACGGTGGAAAACCTGAACCAGCAGGACTTTGAGCTGGTGGTGTTTCTGGACAGTGTTGCAGAGTCCACGAGCTTCTCCTGCCAGGTCAGGACCTCCTACATTCCGCTGGAGATCATGTGGGGCTACCAGTTCCTCCCCATCATCTCCCAGAGCAAAGATGGAAAGTACAGAGTAGATTTCTCCAACTTCGCCAGGGTGGTGCCCAGTTCAACCGCGCATTGCGCCCGCTGCTTCCACAACGAGAAAGGACAACACCACTCCACAGAGGGCGCACACCATATGGGTTTTGATGACTGACACTAGTGGCGTTTTAGTCAGGGCAGTGATGTGCTTCAGTACCGTCACGAATAAAACACCATGAATTTCATAGTACTATGAAAATCAAACATTTGCATTGTTAAATTTTCACTTGTAATGATCATACATCTACACACCTACATCTACAGCCCTGAATTCATGACATAATCAAAATAATATAAGATCCATCTTTTTTGCCTTGGAAAATGAATGAAGGTATTTACTAAAGTGCTACTAATGTATCCTCTGTGGAAAATGAATACTGTTGGTTTTGCCCAAGATATTGGGAGTGAGGAGAACACTATCCCTACAGACAGCCAACTTGTGTTTCATTCAGTTTGATTGATCACATATTGCACTGTTATTGTCTTCTTATTGTCTTTTTGTTCAGCCTGTTGTTAAAAATATCGTATTAAAATGTAATGTTGGGTTGAGTAACCTGCCACCAGTGGTGTTACCCTGGACAAGCTCTGTCGAATGTGGGGGTGGAAGGTTGAGTATGCAGGTTGCCTAAATGTAAATATGAAGGTTGCCTAAATGTAATAAAGGCCCCTGTGAGCCACTGATTGGTCACCTTGACATCCAGTAAACTAGACTACATGATATACAAAGAATGGATTAACCGCTGTCATAAACAAATGTATTTCTGTTTGCTTGTATGTTTTTGTTTATTTCTGGGTTTGGTTGTGATGTACCTGAGACCCAAACCTAGTCACGGATTCAAGTACATTTTAGGAAAATAAAATTAAATATATGTAATATAGAGTGAATTTAAGTTGTTTCTGTAAATGTATGAAGTTCCTGGACTAATGATGAACCTGAAGCAAAACATCTAATTGTGTTCTTCTACTGGTAACCCACAGCACAGCTACTACTACACTTTTTATTTCCAGACTATTAAAACACTGAAATTCTCTGATTATTTGGGTTACAAATAAAAAAATCAAATTTTGATCTTTTTTCTCCCCTCTTTCTTCTCTCTCTCTCTCTCTCTTTCTCTCTCTAGGTTTGTATTACTTTGTAAAAGTAGTAGTATGTGAGAAGACCTCAGGTTGGGTTCCAGATTCCTCCTCGGTTCCTTGGTTGTTGTTTGAATTTGTGAATATAAATCAGCAGCTCCTGATTTCATTTAATTATGGCTGATCGAGTTCTGATTAAACTACAGTTTGTACACTGGTTCTGTCCTAGTGGGTAGGATACGTGCCTCTGGCCCAAGAGGTCCTGGTTCAAATCCTACCTTCAGCACCACTGGGATCCTGACAAGACCCTTAACCCCAAGTTGCTCCAGGGAGACTGCCCCCTGTAGGTAGGAAAAGGAAGTCGCTTTGGATACAATATCTGTTAAAATGTTCAAATGTATAATGTAAAGGAATATTATTGAGGCGAGGGGGCTCTATTTACAAAGTGGGCTCTCCAGTAGAGTAGATAGAGAGGAAAAAGACGGGAGAATGTAAGTCTGTTAAAGGAAGGAGAGAGCGGAGAGAATGGCCTGAGACAGAAGGAAACAGGTCGAGAGGAACCCGTGCTGTAATTCAGTCCAGAGTGGTGCTGGATTCGGTAATGGTTATGTGAACTGAGAGTGGCTTTTATTTTGATTAAAGCTTCTAGGTGCACCCGCTGTTGTATGTAATTCTGTAAATGGATGGGCCTCCAAGCCCAGTTCCCCAGGTCACACATCAAAATAAATACACAGTAAAACCACAGAAATTCTTGGGGGTAATGTTCCAAGTACCCCATAAAATGTGAAGAGGAAAAAATGCCTATTTTTATAGTGTAAACCCTAAATATGCCCCCAAACTTGCTCCCAAAACACTTTCATTTAATTTTAAACTAATTTCCCGTAAAGAAAGTGTAAATATGAACCAGTATCCGTACTGTAAAGTTTACACTGAGCTCCCGCAGTGCTAGAATGTAAACCCCGATGTTCCCCCTGTATAGACTGGACTGTAACTCATGCAGTGCAGTTTCTTTGGTATAAGCAGGTAAATACAGTAATAAACTCATTTCATTTACAGCAATAAAAAAACAGGCTTTAAGAAGAACAGAACTAAAAATGGGAGAACACTTGAGACGCTCCACACTTTAACAATTCTTGTGCTGAAATCTGGACTGTATCTCTAAGAGAAGAGTCACAGGGCAGCAGCCAGGGTATGGATGCTTTGTGTCTCTCGACAGTACTAAAACATTTATACAGATATATTTTCAACAGAAATGTAGCTGGATATACATTTACAGGTTTTATAAAATTAGTAAACTATTAGTAAACTCTTTTTTAATAATTTAGAACTAAAATGCATGAAACATCAATACTGCCCTGAAAAAAACCCCGAATAATGCTAAGGATATTAGCAATTTCCAATAAACTGAGAATTTTATATATTTCTACTTTATATTTCTATTATATATTTCTACTTGCTGCTGATTGGCTGTTATGCTACAGTCCAGAATTTCCCTCATGGAGTGTCTCAAGTGTTCTCCTGTTTTTATTTCTGTATTTTTCTTAAAACCTGTATTTTTATTACTGTAAACACAAATAATTGATTACTGTATTTTCCTGCTTATACCAAAGAAAACACCAGTGCGCTACTTACCATGCAGTCTATACAGGGGGAACATATTTTACATTCTAGCACTAACAGTCCTAAAATGTCTTAAAGGTTAAACTGTATTTAAACAACTTTTGTGATGTGTATTCTACATTTGTGTTGTATAATACATGTTCTTTATGAAAACAATGGAAATGCCAGGCTACTTGTTAATATTTTGGTCAAATGTCTTGTATAAATAAAGTATGAGAAGTAAATAAAAGCTGGTAGTGCTGGTTTGTCAGAATGTAGTAATTTAAAATGCAGCTGTGTGACTTACTGTAGTGCAGATGTGAGACTATAGTGATCAGGGTGCCCCAAATATTTCCTGATTGCAGTTTTGTCCCACTAAAGCAAAAAGCTTTAGAAAAAATTTTCTTTAATTGTCAGACCTATACACACACATATATGTGGCACCTAATGATTTTCTGATGGTTAAGAGATCAGAGGGTTCCTGGTACTTTACTTACTGTAATGTACATGTGATCTGGTTTATTTGTTTGGACCATCAGCAGGGATTATAGTGGCTCTGTCACAATATCATCATAGACTCAACTAAATGTTTACATTGTATTTGCATCAGTGACATGTTTTATTTGTATACACAGCAATCGGCCATAACATTAAAACCACCTGCATAATATTGTGTAGGTCCAGCTCATGCTGTCAAAACAAATCTGACCCATAGAGGCCTGAACTCCACAAGAACTCTGAAGGAGTGTTCTGGTGCCTGGAACCAAGAGGTCAGCAGAAGATCCTTTAAGTCCCAGAAAGAGATCAGCAGAGGTACTCAGAACAGTCTGCAGCTACACAGACAAATATCAGAATCAGTAAACTTTCTTTATTCCGGAGGAAATAGTTTATGTGGTGACGCCACATCACACAGACACAGAGAGACACCAGACACCAAGAATAATGTAAAATAAAATAAGATACAGTACTATAATAAAATAAATAAATACATCTTAATAGAAGCTAATAAAATAAAATAAGAATCCAGAAAAAAATACAAAAATAAATATTCATATTACATCATTTTTATTAATGCCATATAGAAGACAATATTGATTTTGCACTTAATATTTGGTACCTGGTGAGAACATTACCTAGTATATGTAATATGGAGCAGACTGTGCTGTACTCTGTGTCAGACATATTTTTGTAATAACAAGCATTACACTATTCAGCAGTTCATGCCCCAGTAGCTCTACTGTGTGATCAAACCAAACAGATTAGACTTCGGTCTCAATAGTCGGCTGGTCACCTGGTGCAGATGTATTCAATTCAAAGTCACCGAGGTCCAGTAAAAAAAGTAGAAGGTCCGAACTGAAGTCCATCTTGTGTCTTGTAGCCTTACCCTATGTCCACATTTTCATATAGTTTACACAAAATGTACTGTTCATTTCCCATGCAGGAACTGAACTGAGTGCACAACTAACTATTTTTCCATAAATAAAAGTGTTCTAGGCAAATAAATAAAAAAGTTACAAAACGCATTTCATTATCGATATAAAAAAAAGCCGGCCCGCGGAACAATACTACAGGTGATAATAAACTAACAGCCGTTTGGGAGCTGAAAGAACTGAAAGAACCGGCTCTTCTTTGGGAGCCGAGCCAGAAGAGACGTCTCTCTTCCTCACTAGTAAACTGACGAGTGAAGCTGTTGTCGTAGTAACTGGAACAGCAGCGCCCCCATCTACAGCCACGACTGTCCAAAATAACACTCCATGAAAATGACCTAATCTCGTGAATTTACCCGACTGATCACAGGTCCGGACAGAACCAGCACTTGGTCCTGATCCGGACCCAGGTCCATGATTTTTTTGATGGCTGGCCTAGTGGTTAGGGTCGTGGGTTCGATCCCGAAGACTGCTAACACCAATAAAGTACACTGAGTAAGGTCACACTTTGGTATTTTTATTGTTTAGCGGGAAGTTTCGAGATGGAAAAAACTTAGTAAGAATGTCATGATTAACCGGTTTCACGATTCACTACGATTTAAAATGTTTTGATTAATTACTGATAAAGGCTCCACAACACCGTGTTTCTGTCGGTGCTGTTAAAAGCGTTGATCCCGACAGGACTATCAGCGGACTGGCAGGACTCGCCTGGACAGGACATTCAGACACTGACGCCTCACTCCACCGTACTAAACACCGGCAGAGGAAACAATGTTACTCACATTATTTCCACCAATAAAGGGACTGATTGGAGTTCAATGTCGCCGTATTGGAGATTTTTGGAAACCCCAACAATACAGAGGTACTGAGGTACAGTTTTTTAAGGCAGTAGTAAATAAAAGGTAAAAACTTCTAAAGAATATGATTGTCTAGATACATTGTGTGAAATTAATACATGTGAAAAATTCATGGCAATGGTGAAACCGTGATTATTTCCCAGATGATAGTCGTGTAAGGATCCCAGATGTAAAATCTTGTTTTGCCTGGATGACAAACACTTATGAAGAAAGAGGCTCCGGCACATCCTCGGCCACTTCTCAGAACGAGTTGTGCTGTTTATCCTGCCAAAATTCTGTAGCCTATCCCCAAAACCTGTTGTGGAAATCTACCTCCTTTTCCTGCAGTGAGAGAAAAACAATTTTTTTGTGTGTACAGGTAAACACAGTATGGGCCAGGTCCAGCCTTACAGGTAGGAGGGGAAGTTAGAAAACCAAAGAGTAAACACACTGGCTTTCAGAGACGCTTTCTATACCGGCTGGGAATTAGAAAGAGGAGGACACAACCTAAAATAAAGATCATGGACCGAACAGCTTGTGCCTGAGAACCCTGAAACGATTATTTTTACAATCTACAGTGGATCTTCAAAACACGGTCCAAATTCCCTGGGGAGTTTAACCTGAAAGATCATCAAAGGAAGGTAAGTTCATAATCAAAATTCCAGCTTATCCTGATTATTTTCTATACTTTATATTTTTGTGTAGTGTCTCACAGAAATGTTAGGAGAGCTCACAAAAAACTCAAAAATCTCCATTCATCCTGCCCGATCCTTCCAACAAACATCTTACCTTATCTGATCTCCCCTCAGTTTTACTGGTAGCAGTAGTGAATGTCGAAGTGAACTTTAATGGGATTTCAACCATAGACAAGAACAGATGAAAACAGCAAAGCTCAGGTTCCAGTACAGACATGAGGCATTATTAAACACGGTGTAGTGAGAAGCATTACATTATGTAAGGGTTATGTTTAACCTCTATGTCTGGGAGAAATAAACTTATTTGAAAAAACTTCAACTGAACAAAATGAATTATCCACTTTCTGTAGAATCCCTTATTAAGTCTAGGTTCAACTTCATGTGCCCAATGAGTTCCCTTTGTCCCATTTTACTCCCATTTTAAAGCTTTGAAAAGCTTTAGTGCAATATTTGTGCCGTCCCCTCTTAAAGTCACCTGTTGTTTCCTCCCTGATAAATAAACAAATTATTTTTAATAAACATTTTAGAATTTTTAAAACCTGCTTTATGTTCTATGATCTCAAAACATTAAATTTTGTGATACAATTATAGAATTATAGAAAATATTTATTTATAATGCTGCAACTGTATTCTGTCCCCAGAGTAAAACCGTATTATCTCGACAATGACACGAACCTTACCGCGCCTGCTGAGAGACTACCTGGAGGAGCGCCAGGTACACCGGAACCGCCTGGTAACCAAAGATGGCCACTGCAACGTGGAATATGGAAATGTGAGGTACAGCAGTCGCTTTGCCTACCTGCTGGACTTGTGGACCACCATTCTGGAGTCCCGCTGGAGTGTTGTGTTCTTCTTATTCACAAGCGCCTTCCTCCTTGGATACTTCATTTTCGCCCTCCTATGGTTTTGGATCGCTCACAATAATGGAGACTTGTGGTGGCAAAACCCATCACCTGACCACGAAGTCTGTGTAATGAACGTCTACGGCCTGACCACTGCGTTTCTCTACTCTTTCACCTCACAGATGACCATTGGTTACAGCATCCGAGTCATCACACCAACCTGCCCCGGGGCGATTATCCTCCTCATCGTCCAGACTCTTTTTGGTACAGTTATTAAAGGTTTTTGGTGTGGAGTAGTTATCGCCAAAATGGCCATCCCTAAGAAAAGGGCCAAGACCATCAACTTCAGCCGGACCGCCGTCATCTGCCCCAAAAACGATGCGCTGTGTTTGCAGATCCGAGTGGCCAACCTGCGCAAAACCCTGATGGTCGGCAGCCAAATATATGGCAAGTTGTTCAGGACAACTGTCACACCAGAGGGAGACACCATCATTATGGACCAGATCGGTGTAGATTTTTTGGTGGATTCTGGAAAGGACAACTTGTTCTTCGTCTGCCCTTTGACACTGTATCATGTGATTGATAGCACAAGTCCATTCTTCGAGATGGCGGTGGACACTTTGCAACAGCAGGAATTTGAACTGGTGGTGTTCCTAGATGGCACAGATGAATCTACCAACTTCTCCTGCCAGGTCAGGACTTCATTTATTCCTCGGGAGATCATGTGGGGCTTCGATTTTTTCCCCATCATCTCCCGCAGCAAAGAAGGAGCCTGCTTCGTGGACTTCTCCGAGTTCAACCGAGTGGTCCCTGTGGAGAGCCCACACTGTGCCCAGTGCCTCCACAATGAGAAAGCCCATCATTATGTCTCCAGGGAGGGTGCCAGCAACCCAGCGTTTGAATCCAATGAAATCCCAAATGAGGGTGAATTCAGTCAGGGTTACCAGACATCCGTCAGTTTCAGAACAGTTCACAAAAAATCCTAAATTATAGGTCATCTGCTTGTGTGCTAAACGGCTTTTTTTTTTAAGTTTTAAAATATGTTTAGCCCTTCTTCTTAATTTCCCTTCAAGGCTATTTTTCTTTATTTTTATTTGTTATTACTGTAGGATAAATGAAATCACTGCAGTACAAAGACTGCCAAATGAAATGAAATGAAATTAATTGAATAACGAGAACATAAGATGATCATGATTATGCAAATAAAGAATACTTTTCAAATTGTTACTTTTTTCATTGTGAGTTCATTCAGGGGTTTCTGAAGCACAAACCTATAACCCACACAACCCCAAATCATGATGAACACCAAAATGAGTGAAGGATTTTCAGACACATGTTTGCAGGTACTATTGCTAACCACTGTATTTACACAAGTAGCAGCATGATAGGCCAATACAATGTGAGGATATACTCAGAATGGGCAGCCGCTCTCATTTTATTGGGTTGGATGTGGTTTTGTAGTGATCTACTTCAATTAATGAACAGTTTGGTGGTCAGAGATGGACAGTCAGTGATGGTCCATGTACCTATATATTAGAGAAACACAATAAATAAAAATAGTGCTATTACTCTTGTGATATAATAATAATAATAATAATAATAATAATAATAATAATAATAATAATAATAATAATAATAATAATAATAATAAT
>JBBKCR010000022.1:50956-65961 GCA_037577295.1 Ladigesia roloffi
GGGTGTAATCTGGACGTGTCTGTGCATGGTTTTTTATTTTGAAAGGTCTGACGCCCATCCACTTCCATTAAATGACTCCCAGACTGCTACGGCTAAAGCTAACAATCTGCGTTTGTGTTCTGCTGAGGAAACAAAGTCACTTTCGACTTGGATGCCCTGGGGGTAAGCAAATAAACACCAGATTTTCATTTTGGGGTGAATTATCCCTTTAAGGGTAATTCAGAGGAGAATTTGGCAGTACTGGGATTTGTACCCAACATTTATGATTGCACGTGCTACTCCTTAACCCCTAATATTTTAGTAAGGTCCTTGTGGGTGGATGGTGGTTTGCAGGGGGAGCTGCTCCATTAGCTCCTCACTGAGGACTTGGCAGTACGCCACCTTGAGGGCTGTTAAGTTTCAACCACTCCCTGTTGGTAAAGTATGGACATTGATGACCCAGTCGGTGATGAACAAATGGATTAATCTTAAAACGTCATGATAAAGTTTGACACTGAAAAAAGTCTAGTAAATCAGGTAAAGAAGGTTGTATTTTTATTTTGACCATACACACAGTACACTGTGAAATAAGATAACGTGCCTCCAGAACCCTGGTGCAACACAAGTGCAGAAAAAAACAAGACAGGACAAGACAAAAGTGTACAGGGTAAATGTTCAATGCCATTAAAAATAGCTACTGTCTGGATCAATACAGTATTTTTATAAGTACTGTATTCTCTAGAGGAAATCTACAAAATATCAGGACTATATGTTCAATTAATATCATATTTGTGTTTGTAGACATGAAGCCAGTATTTGTTGTCAATTTAAGGAAAAGGAAAACTGTAATTTCGCATGTTTTATCAAAACATTTGGAAAATGTTAAGATGTTCAAATTTGATTAGCAAATCATATATAATGAATTTGTGTTTTAGAAATAGAAAACCTCAATGTGTTGTGTGTATATGTAAATGTATGTTTACATTACATTTCCCCCCAGCGCTGACCAGCAGAGGAAAGCTGCTGAGATGTCACTGGATGTTCCGGATAATCTACTATGAAATAGATGTTGACATAAAAGTGGCAGGTTGTGAGAGCTGAGGTGGCAGCACGGATGCAGCGTAACAGCCCACGAAGAGATCTCCGTAAATAAATGTGACACCAGACTGTGCATCAGAACCCCACACAGACAATGAGAAAATTGTCAAAGGGGAGAGGAAGAGCACAAGAGAGTGATGTCTGGAGTCAGATCCTTGCCTACAGTGTCATGGGAAAGGATCCCGTTCTCTGTCTGCAAAGGTATGTAACAAGACAGCTCTAGAGACAAACTACTTGGAGGAAAGGCAGTCATTTCAAATGAAAACGTCATACTTTATGCCATGTTATTGGCTGGTATAAATGCTTAACTACTGTAGATATGGACCTACAACCTAGCTTGGGTTGACGTTGTGCTTAATGAATAATATTTGAAAAACAATATTACTAAATGGATTGTGTTCTAATCGTAGTACATATAAAAGAACATAAGCACAGTACTGGATGCTGGTTTGGACTTTCTCCGCAGTAACAAATCTGCCAACGTGATGGTTTCCTAAATAAATATCTTTTTTGTTTCTGGACCTAGATACCATCATGTAGAGTAACTGCATTAACAGTTTAGCTAATATATCACTACGAAACCAAACCCCTTAATTTTACTTCTTAATATAACCCAAATTTTCACCTTAATTTCCAGGAAAGTAAGGAAAATTAAGTGGAAAAAAGTGCACAGATTAAGGCTGATTAAGGGGTAAAACTACTGAATTTTTCCCTTATTTTTAAAATTTGGCCCTTAAATAACTGAGCCTCCTGAAGAAAATGCCATATATTTAGGATTAAGGGGTTTCACACTCACCTTAAATCATATTTAAGGTAAAATTAAGGGAAAGGTTTACAAATTAATGGCCACTTAATTCAAAATAAGGTGTTTGGCATAATTTCTGGGGTAAATTAAGGTAGAGTTAAGCATATTTTAAGTACATTGTGTTTCATAGTGAGTAGTACAGTGTGTCACACATAAGCCATAACAATAAAATCACTGTGAATGACAGTGATTTTATGACAACAATGATCGAGTGACATACACAAGGCAGCAAGTGAACAGTCAGGTCTTGAAGTTGAGGTCTTGAAAATGTAAGAATCTGAGCAACTCTGATAAGGATCAAATTATGAGAGTCAGAACATATACAAACCAGGAGATCTTTTGGGGTATTCCCATTATTCAGTGGTAAGTGGTTAGTGGTTAGTCAGCAAACAGAGGACAGGGTCATGATCACCCAGGCCTCACTGATGCACTTCAATATAGCAAGCTCAGTTTGAACCTCACCGAAAAACTATTGTAGCACAAAGTGTTGAAAATTGTTGGCTACAATAGGAAGGAGTCAAGACACCACATCCCATCTGGCTGTGTAGCCCCAGAGTGAGCTTGCTGACCTCTCTGCACTGCTGAAAATGGCTATGAGCAATGGGCGTGTGAGCATCAGAACTGGATCATGGAGCAACAGATAAGGTGGCCTGACCTGATGAATCACGTTTTCTATTAAGAAATGGCATCTGGTTGCACTATGAGTAGAAGGCAAGCCTGAATGTACATTGTGGCAGCACTAGAGGCACCTACACAATAGCATGACGTTTTAATGTAGTTGATGTAGTGTATAAACTAAAGGTAGAGTTAACTGACAATTAAAACAACATGGTAGGGTGGGAGGCAGTTTACTAGTTAAGGTCAGTGCCTGAAGAGCTTAAAAGTATTTGTTGTAATGAAAACTATGCTACTGTAAGCTGGGTGAGACTGTACTGAAATACAATTAGGTCAATGAGTATTTAGACACTGATGCTTTTTTTCCAGTTGCACAATAAAGCACCTCCCTGTCAGTTTTTAGGTTAATCTGAGTATTTCCCTAAGCACCTCAGAACTCCTGATACTTCTGTCAGCAACATCAATAAACACCAGTCACCCAGATTCCACTGGCAGCCATTCATGCCCATGACAAAACATTGCCTCCACTGTTTGACAGATGATGTAGTATGCTTTGGACCATGAGCTTTCCCCTTTTTAAAAATATTTTTTATTTTCTGGTAAAGTTTGATATTGGTTTAATTTGTCTAAAGTACCTTTTTCCACAAAAGGGTCGGCTTTTTAAGATGCTTTCTGAGAGTGTCTTATCTGGCATTCCCGATTTGCAGAGCAACTAGTGGTTTGCATAAACCCCCTGGATTTACATTCATGATTCACATATTGATTGTGGACATTGACAGTGATACACCTACCTCCTTAAGAGTGCTCTTGAACTTGTTAGATGTTATAAAAGGGTTTATCACCAAAGAAATAATTTCATGTTCATTGGCCTTTAGAGGCCGCCATATTTTCTAGATGTATGTGTTTATTAACAGATGTTTAGTGGTATAGTTTGTAGTTTATGTCCAAGTCATTTGTGTGTTTAAATTGCCTTGGCTCATGCACTTGCGTTGGTCCAACTTCTGCTGTGCTTTGTTTAACCCTCTGAAGTCAACACCTCACCGTGGGGGATTTTTTGACGGTTCCAAAACGTGTTTGACGTCATGACGACTAGTTGACTCGACTGCGACTAGGAAAAATATAAGGTCAATATATATATATATATATTAGGGCATTAATGATCTCAGATTTTTCCTAGTCGCAGTCGAGTCAACTATTCGTCATGACGTCAAACACAGGCAGGAACAAAGGTTTCGATCACTGAGTAACTTTTATTAAAGTTCTCTGTAACATTAATAGTCAACATGACATTTAAACTAAACTAAACAAAGGCTGATACAAAAAGTGGGAACAGTTTAAGCCTGGCGCTACTCAGCTCCTCTTAACTGGACTCCCTGCAGTACTAGCATAAGCATGTTAGCTAGAGGTGCCGTTTCAGAACCGTGCAGAACGCCAGCACTTTTCCTGCACTTTCACACCAACTTGCAGGTTCTGCAGGTCCCTGTGCTGTTTGTGTTCTAGAGTGCAGGGTCTCCACATGTGAGATGCGTGTCTCTGTTCTCTGCTGCTGTCTGCCTCATCTACATGCCAATGGTCCCGCCCCTTTTAAAGAAGGGACTATAGTAATTGGTTAAACCAAGGAATGCATGTCAGCATCAGCCAATAAGAACCAGAAACCGCAATACTTTCGAAGCGAGGGCAGAGAGAAAGAAAAGAACACACTGGTCGACTGCTCTCAGGGGCCGTCAAATAGTGCCTCTGTGGTCGACTAATCGACTAGTCAACTTTTGTGTTAATGCCCTAAAGTTTATACATGCTCTTTGCAGCATTGCAGCAGCAGTAGATATCCTGATGTTGCAAAGGCTTTAAAGCACTTTTATTTTTCCCACAACCGTTAATCATGAACAGCATGAGGGCTACTCTCTTGGGAGGTATGTAATATAGTTATACAATATAATATTGAGCTACTTCTTTCATTTGTTGTTTTTGTCAGTGTAAATCAAGGCAGAAAGATTGGCTTTATGCAAATTGAATCTGAGCTATAAAGCTGAATCTGAACATATCTATAGGGTGTTCATCCAAGTTCATATAAAATATTATCAAATACATTTCTATTTAGAATATATGTGGAATATATCCCATTTATATCAGAACAGAAATATCATAAATGTCAGATCAGAGATATTTAACCATCTCTTTACAGGGAGCATCTTGCCAGAGCTCATGTATGTTCCACAGGAGATACTGGGGTTTTCAGTGTAAAAAATCCATGGAAGAGATGTTTATTTTCAAGGTAGTGGTAGAGCAGTGAAGGATATGCTATGAATGCATAGTGTGAGTGAATTCCAGGGCTTTAGGGAAGAGCACTGAATGACTAGTTATCTGAATCCATTGAGTTAGAACTTGAAAGAACAAGTCCTTCTGACCTCTGCAGTGTAGCCCATGAAGATGTTCTCAGGATCAAACAACAATAACACAGCTTGTTCCTACATCCCAAGGGGGTAGCATGGAAGCTCTGTGATCTCAAGACTCAAATCGGAAGCCTTTCTGGGCCACGATCACGGAGAAGTAATTGGGGTTGAGCTTCAGTGGAGTTTTATGAAAGAGTCACAGGTACAGACAGTGTCGACAGGCCCCCCTCCCCCAGTCGCCCTCCTCCTCATTAATTTATTTAATCTTCAACCTTGCCAGGTCCTTCTTCAAGGCTTCCCACCCCTCCTCTGTTGTTTACACAACATTTTCTCAGGCATTCTCCATCCAATTACTTTTTGGTGACATGGCGCCTCCTCCCTCCGTCTCTCTGCATCCCAGGCTGTCCTTTAGTTGTTTGCTAATTAGTTTCTCAGCAATTACCTGCCTGACTGCTCTGCCACACTGGTTTCTTTGCATATTGTCATACAAAAACCAATAAGGGAGGAAGGGTGGGAAAATGACACCTTTGATTTGTATTCCTCCCTTATTCGGCTCCTCTGCTCTGAAGCAGTCTGGCTAGGCAAAACAATATCCACCTTGGATGAGAGTGAAAAATGCTTTTCAAATAAACAACAGAGGGGAGGCTGCTGGTCGCTTGTCTTAGAAGATTCTTGGTAATGAATGATATGCTTAGCCAATAGTCTTTGCTGTTCTGGCTTTGGAAGGGGGTCACCATCTGTGGCTATGAAGAGGCCAACTCAGCCACCTAACTTATTCATTACTTTAGCCTGATTAGCCAGCGTTCTGCTACTGCCCCCCCACACATTTCACTGTCTATTTACATCACGACTTTTGCCAAATTTCAGTCATTATGCTTTATATAAGAAAAGCTGTATAAAAAGAGTAAAACGATTACACATTGTGAAGGCCTACAGATTGGACAGTTCATGTTAAATTATTGTAATCTCTTCTTAATTTAATGTATATATATATTTACATTTTAACTCCTGTAAAGTGACCTTGAGGGTCATAAAATATGTGTAAATAAAATGTATTGTTATTATTATTATTATTATTATTGTTATTATTATTATCATTAAGCCTGCACAGTGTAGCCTTTTTTGCAAGGTCAGGATTTATTCAGATATTGCAGGCTGTTTGTTGTAAAAAAAATCTTAAATTCAGTTAATACCTATAATATTTCTCACTTTGATATTGTTTTGAAATCATTATAAAAGATTTTGACATTACATTATTTTTATATTACATTAAGTCTATGTCTCAGCTTTTGGTCCTTGGGGATGTGGTTTGTGCACACAGGTCTGTGTTTTGGTCCAGGCCATGAGTTCGAGGGGTGGGACAGGGCATGCTTTAGGAAGTCACACATTTGGCAAGCATTTGCCCTGTCAGGACTGAAAACAGTTATGTCAGCACATGTTTATATTGTGACGAACGGTTGAGTCAGGAGAGACAGGGATGGAGAATGCCATTTTCTTTCTTTATGTTTTTTTTCAATGCCAAACACCAAACACACAACAGTTCTCCTACTCCCCCCAGATCTTTTCCCGCCCGCTGTTTTTATACCCCCCCCAGAAACACGCCAGTATCCCAGGTGATGGCCCCGGGATGCACTCACGTCCTCCCACACACACACACATCACCCCATAACCCGCACCTTAACACCTTACAGGCCCAGATCGAAACAATATACATGTGCTTTAGAAAAGACTAACCCTCGTTCTGCTTACGTGTGACTAACCCTGAAACGCCTGAGTTTACAACTGCTTCAAAACTTGTGTGTTCGTTTTTTCTCCTTGCATTTGAAAATTTATTGATGTCTATTTTAGACAGATTATTTACCATGGTGCATGTCTCTTCATTTCCACATCTTATTCTCTTCACCTGCTGTGATGTGTGTTAGTTTTAGTGTCATAAAGACTTCAGGCCTGCCAAAGCCACAATTCTCAGAAAAACTTTGTGTTTCTGTGGGTGCCCATAAAATGTAATATAGGGAAATTTTACCAATGCATTTTCATATACTGCATGGCGTATCACAACTATAGTTCAGGCCACATTCAAATTTTCTATTGACTAGTATCTTGAAAATCTGTTTTATAGGAATAATAAAAGAACAAAATAAATATTTTGTCATCTACTTATTGTTAATATTACTATTACTGTTATTGTATGATTGTTTTTAATAGTTACATATATTGTTAATAATTAAACAATAAAACAATAAACAATAATAATGATAACTGTAACATAAATTGTGTTTAATTGTTCATTCATATTATTAATAATTATTGTTATTAAATATTACTGTGATATATAATTGTATAATTACACCATCATTATTATTATCATCATCATCTTTGTCATTACCATCCATTCATCCAACTTCTGCCACTTTTTACCACCATCATCAACACTGTTATTTCTAATTATATTAGTTTTATTGAAGAACTAAAGTGTTTTGATCAGCTCCATTGAGTGAATGAGGGAATGATCAATGCTTTTTTAATTTCTCAAATCTGCTTTAAACTGGACCATATGATAAATTCATCCTCATCAGCTTTATTGCCCAGAGCAGTCAGACTAACTGCAGCAGTGCTCCAGTACATTTATTTTACATAAGAAATGCAACTGAGAACAAACTGCCTGGAGAAGTAGAAAGGATATCTGGACTGTAGTTACAGATACTAAAGCCTGGAATTGTGAGATCTTTTAAGATCGTATCAGACCTCATTCTCCATTGAATCTGGAGTGCAGAGCTGCCAAATGCCCTTTACTGGATATGAGTTTGTCTTGAAGAAAGTTTGGTTCTCCATGGAAGTGTGAAGTCACAATCAGACTAAGAACACTTTACTGACCCCAGATGAAACTTTTCAGGAGAGCCTAGACTTGAATGACTTTTCAATTTTAAATTATTTTTAAACTATGTCAAACGTGTAAACATTTTCAAACCTTTACTGTAATGTATAATAGCCACAGCATTTAATCAGTGGTTTGGTACTCAATTCTGTTAACTCTATTTGGCTCTGAAATGGACCAACATTATATCACACCACGTACAGTATCCTGACACATAGCTTGCCAACACCCTCCAGTTCAACTCTCCTTCACTTTATAATAAAAATGGAAGCAAAACAAAACATGGCGCAATGCCTTAGGCAAGGTTTACAGTGGAAACAACCCATTTAGAATGACATTCACACTTGTGGTTAGGGCACTTATTTGCCAGCACAAACATATGTTATTCCATTCTTTGTCTGTCAGGAATTATTTAAAAAATTTTAAATGATTTGATAAAGTGCTGATTACGTATAGGAAATTGCATACTGAGCTGGGAATTTGCTACCGTATATCTTGCATGATAAGTGATACAGCCTGGTGTGACCTTGTGTGCATATTAAAAAGAGAGGGAATAATATGTGTTTGGGTATATGTGCTTGTTGCAGAATAAAGACAGCTAACTAATATGTAGATGGCCAGAACATGTACATAACTATGAGAAGGTTTCTGATGTATCCTCAATATACATAAGTACAAGAAGAGAGTTTAAAACCAAACTCACAGCTGGTGGCCTAGTGTCTACGATGTTCGCAATGTGATGAGAAAGTAATGGATTTGAAGACTGCTGGTGCACCACTGAGTTACCCTGGAGGTACCGTACCCACACTCCCCAAGCATTGGCTCCTTCTTCACTTGGTGAATGGGTTAGATACAGAAGAAGAATATGTTGCTGTTCACACTGTGTGCTGTGGTTCATGTATGACAGAATGGTCACCTCACACTTTCAGTCCATTTATAATATTACATCAGGGAATTTATAATTGTTTGCTTTCAAAAAACAACTCAAATAGATGTATACAACTTTCAGCTACAATGCTTTCCAGGAACACTCTGTTGTGCCACAGTAGTCCCTTAAGTGAGTTTTGTTTTTCAGTTTAAATACGATTCTGCCTTGTTGTGTCAAACCATGAAAGTAGAGGGAGCTTTTGAAAAGCTTTGAGGTGGGCTATTTGAAATGTTTTCTTTTTTTCTTAGCTGGTGAATGCTGAAGAAATATTACTGCTGATGTAATAATACTGCTAGAAGGTTTCTTTAGAAACACACACTTTTTGTGACATTATTCTAGTTGAAGAAATAGTTTTTTAGAACATCTGTAATGACTTCTTAGATGAGGAGAACAACAATCTAAAAAGCTGGTTATCTAGATATCCCTGGGCATGCTCACACACAAATAAATTGACACCTAAGGGCAATTTCACATCTGCAGTGTACCCGATGTGCAGGTCTTGGGACTAGGGGTGGGAGATCCCAGAGGAAACACACTTATACATGGGGAAAACATAAAAACTGTAACTACAGGCAGCAAAGCTGCTTTCTGGATAAAGCACAGATGATTGAAAAACACAATATGAAAGGATGAACTAATGAAAGTAATATTTTAGGTTAAACATTATGAGTAACATTATATTAAATACAGTATTTAACATAACAATTCAATTCTAGTTAAACTGTAGTTTTAGGTGACAATAATAAACATAAAATGTATAATTCTTATAATAATGAATTATGAGTCTTTTTGCTATTGAGTTTTAGCCTGAAAAATGTTATATTGGTGTCCAATTTAGGGTTTAAATGGTATTATGCACTTCTTTTTAATAGAAGATGTTTATAAAAGAAGAGACATTCAGAAATGTGTAATTAACTTCTACATCTGTTGTATGCTATTTGTCATATAAATTCATCTTCATAAGCTTTACACTTCAAAAGCTCTCCAAATCACTACAAAGTAAGTCAGTGATTTAGCAGATAATGCTTTACCCGGCTGATACAGTGTTTAATTATGACTTCCAGTTCATTTTCAACCCTTGAGTAACTTCCTTTCTTTTGACAAAGACATTGTGATTTCCAATTAATTAGAGAATGATACATGATGCCTCTGATCATCTCAAGAAGACATACAGTTAGGAAATATGCCAGGACTTTTCAGTAAACATTTTATAGCCATGCCTAACATAATTTTTTAAAGGAAAATGTTGTCCAATAGATGTCAGATTAATTTTCTTCCTTAACAATAGCCAAGTACTGCTCTTGTAGAATATATTGTGAGTTGCACAAGTACAATATTAATACATTTTGTTACGTTACATTTCATTGCATACAATTCATCAAAGGTGTAGAGACAATTAAGTACATTAACCCAATGATCTTGTACCTGGCATATCTCACACAAATCATTATAACCTCCAGTTCATGTCAATTCAGACCAGTCAGGCAATTGTTTTCCTCCATATGAGAATAATATACTTTGAGCAGAAAGCTGGTTCATAAAGCCCCCATGCTAAGCATCTGATGCCAAAGACCCATGGCATACTGGTCCTTTTTCTTTAAATGAATTTCTATTTAAATGAATGGATTTGTTGTTTCAATGTATAACAAGAAATGTGAGTTTGGAGGCAGTGACGTAACACTTTATTCTCTGAAGTCTTCAAATGTATTATTGACTCTTTTAACTTTAAAGGAGGCTTAATTTTAGCTGATTCACTTTTTTGTTAATTTAAATAATGTGCAAATGAAATATAATTATATGTTTATATATATTTCTATTTACATCTTCTTTTAAATATTATAGATGTGTGTGTGTGTGTACAGCATTATACAGCAGTTTGTTAGTAGAGACTTTATTTAAACTTAAAAATTTCTTGATATTTCCAGTAACAAATATTGCTGTACAGTGTAAAATACACTATATACACCAATCAGCCATCACAGTGAAACCAGCTGATATTGTGTTATGTTTGCCTATTTCATTCCATTAATACTGCTCTATTGGGTCGTGTTTGTCCAGCACATTCCACAGATCTGAGGAGTTTGCAGACCAGGTCAACCTCTTAAACTTTTTATTCTGTTCTTAGATCATTCCTGGACATAGTTTGCAGTGTGACAGGGCACAAAACCCCTTCCACACTGCCACTGGGAACAGTGTTAGAATACTGTTGCCAAAATTGTTGTACTTTTGAGTGCAGTTGTGTTTAGATTGTATGTATCAAAAGAAAATTCACATGAATGGCTGAACCCAAGGTTTCCAAGCAGAACATTGCATAGAGCACCACAACAAATCCCAGTGCTTGCCTTTTCCAAACACTGCATCCTGGTGATTTCAGTTTCTCAAGAAACATTGTAGCTGAATGTTCAAATTATATAAAAGAAAATGTGATTAATCAGACCAGGCCCTACTTCTATTGCTCCATTGTCCAGTTCTGATATTTATGTGCCCATTGTAGATCCTTTTTTAATTATTTGTGCTACAGTAGCTCTAGCTAGCCAGTAGCTAGCCTCAGATCATCCTGAACACATTTGTCAAGTGCTTATAATGGGAAACCACAAACACGGAACACCCGATTTTGCCTTTGTCATTTATATCCTTCTACATTCCCATTCCATTTAGCCTGTTTCCTCCTCATCAGTTTCAAGAACTGACTGTTCACATGCTGCCTAATATACCTCTAACCAACTGACAGTCAGTGGTATGAATGTTGTGACTAATAGGTGAACATAGTTGATAAATAAATATAATGACACTATGTAATGTTCAAATACAGTCAGGAGCATTAACATTACATGCTAATGAAGAAAACATGAAAGTGAAAGTGAAGCGAAAGTGACTATCCTGTCATATGTGAACATACCAGAGCACACAGCGTGAACACCATGAAATTCTTCCTTTTGCATGGAGTGAATTATCTGTCAAAAACAAAATGTGGGGAAAACAGATAAAACAACTCAAGACTGGTTTCTACAAAATAAGATGAAGGTACATCTCTTGACTTGAAAATATGTGCAAAGTGTCTGTTATATGTAATCACACCACAACATGGCATACAGTGTGAAGAGCATGAAAAAGTACTTTGCATTTAGCCCATTCACCAAGACCTCTAGGCCACCAATGATTGAGAGATGTAAGAGCAATTTAACTTTGTTAATCATTTGTAGTTTTGTTGTACATATTTTTAGTACATATTTGTTACTGTGCGTGCAAATTAGTGTACATATAAATGTTATGTTGAAACATACGAAGGTATTTTTTCTTTTTCCTTCCATAATGCCTTTATCATATATAAACAATGTGTAATCAGCTGTAAAATAGCACAGCAGTTTTGTGCAATTAGCACCTCAAATGGCCTGTTCATGTTTTGTCATTTTTGAGAGGCTTTGTCTTGTTGGCTAGGAAATACCACTGTAATCTCTCTGACATGTTAAACATTCTATAAAACATTGACCTTTGAAGCAGTGATTGCTTGATATTTGCAGTGCCAAGTAAACTGCTGCTACAGCAATGTGGACTATGAAGCAAAATCAATGTAGCATAGCATGGTATTGTTTAGCACTCACAACCCCAAGGCAAAGAGGGCAAGGGACCTGCTCACCTTTTTAGAACTAACTGTAATTGGAAATACATATTTATTTAGTAGGTTGCGCTAAGTTGACAAATTATTTTTAAGACAAAATTACCATCCAGTTTTGAGAGACAGCTCTTATCGAAAAAATGTGAGGTATAAAAGCTGATCCTGGGTCAAAGTTAAACATTCCATCAAAGGATGGAAATGGACAGACAATGGGGAGGTGACTAGAAATAGGTAGTATTGCTATGAGAATCTTAAAGACTGTCTGTTATATTCTAAGCTGAGATTAATTTATTTCAGTGATCAAATCAATTAGCATAATATTGCTATTAGGGAAATTCACAGTGTGCGTAAATGCAAATTAATTGTTTTTTTTGTATCGTTGTTTGTGAACAAAATACTCTAAGTGCCTCATTACATGGTGAGAAAGAATGTTAGAGCTCTCTGTGCATGGTTTAGTGAAAAAAAAAATCAAATAGATTCAGTGTTTTCCTGACCATAAAATGTAGACTTTATCCACTAGCATTTGTCGAGGCCCACTTAAAAATATGTGGTGTTACGCTGTTTTTTAAGTGTTGTCCAATTAACATTGAAACTAAATTCAGAACGATTATGGTAATAAACTGTAATAAAGGGTCAATCTAGCTGATTCCAGCAATAATAGCGTCAGTCATAATAGCTTCTGTTATTTGGACCTTAAGGTCATTGTTGTCTACTGTAATATTAATGTTTATCAGGTAAAATGCTAGCCTTCTCTCTAAACCACTTCAGACCACATTCAGTGTAGCCAGTGCTTTGCAAAAACATTCCAGTCATCAGGTATTTTTCTGGGTCACAAATGACACATTTGTTGTTTTCATCCATCATCTCCCACTTACTGGAGTCGGGTCGCGGGGGCAACAGCCTAAGCAGGGATACCCAGACGTCCCTCTCCCCAGCCACTTCGACCAGCTCTTCCAGGGGGATCCCAAGGCGTTCCCAAGCCAGCCAAGAGACATAGTCTCTCCAGCCAATCCTGGGTCTTCCCCCAAGGTCTCCTCCTCACCACAATAATGTGTCGGCTCCAGGAGGGGATAATGTTTTTTTGTTAAGTCAAAATTAATGGATAATAGTTTTATATATTTATATTTTGATAAAAATTACTGACTGAACAAAGCATTTAATCTCTTCAGTGGAAGCTCGAAGTTTATAAAGAACAAGAAAAATAAGTGGTCCCCAACCCCTGAGCTGTGGACTGGTACCGGTCCGTGGATCAATCGGTACTGGGCCACCCAAGAAATAATGAATTATTGACATTGTATTTATTACCTGAGTCTGGACTCAATTTTATTTGATAAAAATTTATTTTGAAAAATGACCGGATTCTCTCGGTTATGAATTTAACCCACAAACTGGCAAAATGAGTAAAAAAACAGATGTCTTTGGAAAGTTTATTTTCGAGTTTAAGTTTATTGTGTTGTATTTCTTTGAGTGACCAAAAAAATTAAGACCTTTAAAAAAAAAAAAAAAAAAGCTTCGGTGTGTCATTATTTTGAAGGCAGGTAAATTCAGTAGATTGAAAAATTTATTGATTCATTGCAAACAAATTTACCAAAATAGCATGTTACTTTTCAATTTAATAATAAACCAGAAACACTTATATTTCTGTACATTCTGAAGTCACAAAGCAAACAAAACTCTCAATAAAATCTGCTCTTTTCCACTCCTGAGAAGAGCAGGGCTAAACATAGCATTATATAACACCTTAGTTCATTAATATAGGTTCTTAGCCGGTCAGCCATGCCTTTGGGGCCTCTTTTTATGCAGCCTACACAGTAAAGCTCATGGAGGGTTTTAGCTCCCCCACTATGATCTGTATGAATGTGCAGCACTAATTTAACATTCGCCACGGTATCCAGTGTGTGCCTTAACTACCTGGGGTGCAAAATTACAAAGAAGATATCTTTGACATTTTTAAGCGCAAAAACCAAAGCTAAGTCAGCTGGACACCACACATAATGCTGTGCACATCCCACCTGTAAGCTCAAGCACAGCAGCAGAGATTTCCAGAGGTGATCAAATAGCTTTTTAGTCCCCAATTGGACTTTAAACAGGTTGACCTTCCTGCTCAGATCAAAGAGTGTATTCTTTGTCCTATATTTACACGAAGTCACTGTTGCTACTGCTTCTCCCTTCACTCCCATCGTCAGGGATCCAGGCTGCACTCCACTTTGTTCAAGCTCTGCTAAACAAATTTATGGATAAATGTGGAAAAGCGAGGGAAGGTGAAACGAGCTCAGATCTCTTTGAAGATCTTGAAGTGCTAAATGGTGTTCCCTTGTGGAATTTATCTCTTTGGCACTTGCTCTATGAATGAATGAATGATGTTTTTATTCAAATAAACGGGGAAAATGAATTTTAATTATTTCCTCAGTTGAATTCCAAATCGGTCAATTAAAGCAAATGGATTCAGTTTTGCTGGTCAACTTAGTCAGTAGTCATGGTGTTTTCAAATGTAGCAATGGTCTTGCATGTTTTAGTCAAATGATTTTATACAAAGCAGCCTACCAATGTATCCAATATATTGCTAGGAGTCTTATCCAAAAACTCTTTCTGATTTAGTATGGTGTGTCTGTAAAGGTATTCATTCATCTTCTTTCAGCAAATCTTTATTTTTCAGATTATATTTATTTTCTGGGTTTAGTTTATTTTGTTAGATTTAT
>JBBKCR010000022.1:76759-95234 GCA_037577295.1 Ladigesia roloffi
TCCTTACTTTCCTGTAAATTAAGGTAAAAATTAAGGTTATATTAAGGGGTAAAATTAAGGGGTTTGGTTTCATAGTGAATGGTGGCAAATGCTTTGCCTTTTCCAAAGGGTTTAGTCCAGTTTCTGTGCACAGAATACACTGTTATACAGCCAAACTAAACTTCAACTTAACATCAGCAGAATAAGTATTTTAAAAGCATTCCACAAGGCTTTTACAACCTTGTATCAGGAAAACAGCACAAAGCTCTAGATGATTCAATAATGACTGAGAAGTCTGCATTTTTTCCTTTTTCCACACAAGAGAAATGTCAGTAAAATGAAAGCGGTTGTTTGCAAGGTGTGATCAAGCTTTGCCTTGTTTGACTGAGTGCCTGTAGTCAGTGCAAACTACAGGTTTGTGCTTTGGTGGCTCTGTGGAGAGATGCAGACCAAGGCCAGAAATTGTCAATGAACTCTTTTACATCACATTGGCGCCTTCCCTTATTTTTTACTATTTATTTATTTGACAGATAAATTCATACATTTTCAGGAGTGACATTAACTGTTCATGTTTTAAACAAACCAAACTGAGTGTTATAAATCAACCCCACTCTCTAATGGCTGCCTTGAGTGTAGAGTCTATAGCCACTAAAAGGTCACTCTCTTGGTCAGTAGCTTATAAGTTAATAATGGCCAAGCTGAATTAAACGGAAGTGGATGGAAGGTTTTTGCACTGTAATTATCATGTTAAAAATGCAGTGATTTTCTGCATAAGTGATCTGCAAATGATTATTTCTCTTAGTTGCGCTGAGTAGATCATTATCCTGAATATTCATTAAGATCCATATGGTGAATGCACATCAGAAACATATTACATACATGGCAAATTACTGGAAGCAAACGAGTAATTTGGATGCATATTAACACACTTAGCACTGCATTGTTATGCCAGGAATTGTTACTTGAGGCCTCAGCTATCTCAAATGTGTTTAGGTTGTTCATTACATTATTGTTTTCATATAAAGAATTGAAAACAGCAGGAAAAGAATGCAGAAATGCACAATACCTGCTGGGATCTGTCCATCAATTTCTGAAAATAAACAAGCTCAACATATGTTGCACAACATAAAAATGGCCTATATGCAGAAACATAGATATAAAACATTTGATGGGGATTTGCAAACTGGAGGACAAAATAATGGAAGAAACAATGTGAAAATCAAGGTGAAAATGAGGTGGCATCTGTCCAGAATATCACAGAGATATGTATTTGGATAAAATGATCTGTTCACAGTTGAATTCATTGAAATAAGGTATTCTAATGTTCTGTGAGGAGAAAAAAACACAAACATTAGAGACTAAAATCTGCAGGGCTTAAATAGGCTTATACACACCCACTTGTTTCACATTTGAGTATAATTAAATTCACATTCCTAATAATGTCATGTTTCTCAGAATTATGGTTTGACTTAGGGTTGCTGCTATTCATTATATCTGTATAGTAAACTGTTTTTGTGGGGATTTCATTCCAAGAGCACCCGTGTGAAAACTGCGTTTTTGGGTTGTAAAAAACAATGCCTAAAAATGCCAGTTTTCACAATGAAATACCTTTCATTTGAAAATAATTAGCCTTAAAGAAAATGTAAAGATAAACCTGTATCCATACTGTATAGTGTAGACCGAACTCCTGTAGTGCTAGAATCTAAACAATGATATCACCGCTCTACAGACTGTACAGTAATACAAGCATGTGCAATTTCTTTGGTATGTGCTGTTGTTTTTTTGGTATAAGCTGGTAAATACAGTAATAAATTCATTTAATTTACAGTAATAAAAATAGAGGGCTTTAAACAGAACATAATGGAATGTTTATGTTAGGGTGCTGTGCTATGAAGTCCGGATCCATACAAGGTAAGTCTCTTTCCTTTTCAGGTTCGTCATTTCCAGGTAAGTCCTTTTCTGTTTCAGGTAAGTCTTCCTCATAAGAAACATCTCTATAAGTTGCGATCTGATTGTCGTAAGTTTGGTTATGGTCCGCATGACTGGCTGGAACAATATTGGATATGGTGTCTGCACCAGCTGGTGTCCCCCCCTGGTGTCATAATCTGCCATCACATCATCTTGACCAAGACTTGATTTATGCAAACCAGTGGACTGGGAAAATGTCATCCTCATCTGAGGAAAGATCTGCTCTTTCATTGTCGTTATGAGTGTTCTGTCGTGTTCTGAGCCTTTTCTTTGGTTTTGGTTGTTCAGGTTTCACTTCCTTGTCTGCAGAGATGAACCCACAGGGGAGTAAGAGGTCCCTGTGTAGGGTGCGTGTGGGGCCATCACCGCCCTCTGGTTTAACGGTGTAGACGGGGAGGTCTCCAGGTCGTTTCACCACCACATAGACATTCTGCTCCCATTTATCGCCGAGTTTGTGCTTTCCTCAATTGCGTATGTTCCTGATCAGCACTCGGTCCCAAATGTCCAAGGTAGATGTTGGCCAATTCTGTTTTGTTCCTTTCAGCTACCTTTGCAGAACTCTGTGTAGCTATTTTATAACTCTCCTCAAGATGGGATTTGAGGTCCTTAACATATTGGGAGTGTAACTTGTTTTGTTTTTCTCTCACAGGTAACCCGAACACTAAATCGACAGGCAACCAAAATCCTTCCAATGTGACTCTATGTTCTCAAGAGTTCCAAGCATTCGTAAGAGTGTTCAGTTAAAATGCTCCACTGGGTTGCCCCTGGGGTGGTACAGGTAGTCTGAATCTTCTGTAAGCCTGCTACTTCACACAGCCCTTTGATCAGCTGAGACTCAAAATCAGACCCTTGATCGCTGGTATTCACCAAAGTTGCAGCCTTCTCAGGTAATGTTTTCCTGTGCACACACCTGTTGCAAGTCTTTATCTTTTTCTCCACATCTGAGGACATTCTCGGCCAGTAGAACCTGGATCTAACCAGATCGAGTGTGTGTTCTATTCCCATATGACCCATGTTGTGATGTAGGCTTGTCAACACAGACTCTAGCAGGTCTTCAGGTAAGACCAACGGATAATGTTAATTACCTCTTTCTTGGTGTGTTTTGTAGGGAATGTCATTGCTCAGTTCTAACCTGTTGAACTCTCTCAGATACATCTGGAAGTTCTTTCCTCAATTCGGGAGGGGGTTTCTCCCCACTCTCCATCTGGGTAATAATCTATGTGATGCACTGACCAGATCCCTGGCTGTCTCTGAGATCTGCCTTTGAGAGGTGAGGAATGATGTCTAGGCCTACTAACGTCTCTTCCTGCTCAAAGCTGTCAGGTACAGCTGCGTGCCACAAAACTATTTCAACCATGTAACCGTTGTAAACTCATAAATCGAGTCATGTGTAATGTGGGTACCCCTGTGATTATCCATGGCCCTGCATATATTCACTGGCCAATTAGATATATTTGCCTTTCTTACTTGTACACTATCCAAATAATATCTGGTGAACTGTGGTTCTGATGTCTTGAACTGACCTATGATCACTAGAGTAGGAGGCAGCTGGCACATTTTGCAGCAACAGACTGTAACTGCTCACAAATACAGTGTCCAGTAAAGTATGTCGATCTCATGAACTGACAAGTGAGCGAAAGTACAAGGTAGGTGATTCTAGTAAATTGGACGGTGAGCAAAAATATACCAGAAGACAGGTGTTACTGATATAATGACAGTGAAGTTTCATCTATTGTAGTGAACAGTGAGTAAAATATGAAGTTATATTGTCAGCTCCCAAATGTAACGAATTATAGGATCAAAACCACTGTGCAGTGATATGAGTTGTTGACTCTATGTAAATTCTATTCTAGGGTAGATAATTTTTGCTCAGGATAATTATCATATGGGCCTGTGCCTCATTTGATCAGATTATGCAAATGGATATTGAAATGAGATGATGAACTGAAATTGGCTTCACTTGAGAGGCATCTGTTGCTTAAGATGGTAGCCAAGAAGAAATAAAAGAAAGTCATAATGCATTACAACACCTTTGATAAATCATTACAGCAGTACTATTCCACTTCATTCTTGCATGAAATGGAAAGTTCTGTCGGTGTGGTGTATAATTGCAAAGTGGCTCAAATGTCTGAACCAATGAACCTGAGAGTGAATATTTTGCCTGACACCCTCTAGATGCAAAGTGCAGCATGTCCAAAAAGTGTAACATGCCCCAAAAAATGCCCACTTTTATACTGAACCCTTTTGTAGGATAACAATCTATCCACTTTTTACAAGACTTATTATTTTCCAGTACTAAATTAACAGAACACCCAATGTTGTGAAAAACATCACAGCTGTAATTTGGTTGCAGATTTTACTATTTACATTTTATTTGGACTGTTTATTTAATCTTCAATATAGATGGCTGACTACCTACATATGCTTTAAGTTAAATGAATTAAGTTAACATACAATGACAGCATTTAATTTTTGTTCAAGAAATCTTAGAATAAATATTTGGCAGTTTGTATCAAATACCTGGCTATAAAACAACCAGAATCACACATTTAAGGGGAACACACAACCAAGTGTTTGCCTTTCTATTAGTAATACAGACTGGATTGGTACACTCAATAATTTCATGGTTAATATAATAAATACTGGTAAAATTCATCCACACCTCATTTTCAGTATTCCATAACCAAAAATGATTATAAAGTTTATTGAACTCAAAAGAGAACACTTAAACTCATTCACCGTGTTAATTTTTTTATAACAGTTGTTACGTGCCTTAGTATTTTGTCTCTTTCTCTCTCTTACTCTCTCTCTCTCTCAGGTGTATACACACCATCTGCAAATGGTGGCTGGCCACATTGGTGATATCCCGCCTTCCCTATGTTCTGATTGGCTGATCACGATAGGAGACCTTGATTCGGTGCTGCGTTGCCTGGTGTCCCGCCTTCCAATTTTAAAAGGCTGGAAAGATGAGACATATGAGGAGGAAAGGCCGACCCCTTCCCTCCCTGACAGGATATCTGTTTGTGGCTGTGCTGTGGCTGTGCTGTGGCTGTGGCTGTGCTGTGGCTGTGCTGTGGCTGTGGCTGTGCTGTGCTGTGCTGTGGCTGTGGCTGTGCTGTGCTGTGCTGTGCTGTGGCTGTGCTGTGCTGTGCTGTGCTGTGCTGTGCTGTGCTGTGCTGTGGCTGTGGCTGTGCTGTGCTTTGCTTTGCTGTGCTGTGCTGAGTTGGTTGTGTGCACTTTGTTCCATTTAGAGTTGTGACTCATTTTCCCTTTTGGTTTCCTTTAGGTTGGAATCATAGGCAGACACCACCCGTGTATTTTTGTTAGTCAGATTGGTGTTAGATAGGGATAGGGGTTTTTTTTTAATTAAATTTTTTTGGTGTTGTCTTTCGTCCCATCCTAGGTATGTTTGTTTGTAAATATCATTGTAAATAATTGTACTTAGCTGTATGTGATTGTGTTTATAGTTGTAAATAGAGAAACCTTTGTACATGGCTCTGTCTCTCTGGTATCTGTTTTTCTGTTGTGTCAAATCTTGTGCCAATTACTGTCTGTTTTGGGTGAACCCCAAGTCTACATTTAAAAACAGCTGTTGAGCCAGTCTCAGGACATAATAACTGGGGGCTTGTCTGGGATGTTTTGCAGGCTGATGAACTAGTTCCTGAAGTGTATCATCAGCGCTTTAGGGATTATAAGAAAACCCCATTAGAGTCGTATGTAGAGAGAAAAAGTAGCTCTTTAATAAATGGGTTACAGATTGCAAGTTCAAGACTTAAGTTGTCTTAGCAACCTCGTACTGTTAGAAGAATTTAAGCGATGCTTACCTGAACGTGTGGTCACTCATCTTAATGAGCAGAAGGTTATTTCTCTCACTCAAGCGGCTGTAATAGCTGAGGAGTTCACGTGAACTCATAGGTCTACCTTTGTTTCTCCTGGTCTTTGTGAAACACCTGCAGGCGGTCATACGTTTTCAAGTGGGCGCCCATCCGCCTCTGTATTGGCCGGGCCTGGACAGGGGTCGTCACCTAGAAGTAAACGTGTCTGTTTTTACTGCCACAAGGCTGATCATGTTATAGCCAACTGTGTCGCACTAAAGTCAAATAGTGACCGTCAATGCACCACACTGCCTAACACAGCAGGGGTTAATTTAGTTAATTCTTTGTCCTCCTCGTTCTGATGATGAACAATGTAAGGTTGAGATGACTTTTCAGCCATTTATTTTTACGAGTACCGTGTCACTTCCCGGGGTACCAGGAAAAGTTATTAAAATTGTAAGAGACACTGGAGCTGCACAGTCGTTGCTGGTTGCTGACATGTTGCCATTGTCTAATGAGACTTTTTGTCAGGCGTTCGTATTTGCACAGGGCATAGAAATGGGGATAATGAGAATTCCCTTACACTGTTATTTTACCCACAGAACTTGTGTCTGGTGATGTGCATGTGGGGGTGTGCGATCGTTTACCTGTTAAGGGAGCGTCTTTAATTTTAGGTAACAATTTGACTGGTGGAAAGGTAACGCCTCTTCTAGAAGTGACCAGTGTTCCGCAGGTAGATGTACATAAAAAGCTGCGTCCAAATTGTTTCCTGGTTGTGCCGTAATTCGTGCACAGTCCAGAAAATGTTCTGATGTGATGGTTCTGGTGGACACATTCCTATCATCCATCAATGAGTCTGTGAGTGAATCTACCTCTCCGCTGTTACACAAACCTAAGTTATCCAGTATAATTAATGATGGGGCAGATAAAAGTATATTTACCCGTCCGGAGCAAGTGGCAGCTCAGCACGCCGATAGATCTCTGGCAAATTGTCTTGCTGAAGCTCAAGGTACATCTTGTGCCAAATACCGTCTGTTTTGGGTGAACCCCTCGTCTACATTTCAAAACAGCTGTTGAGCCAGTCTCAGGACGTAACACAGTTAAATAACTTGGTATACTAATGAACTTCAACATTAGAGTTTATAAGAACTACAAAACAAGTTTTCTTCTGGAAAATTTGTAAAAAAACAACAAATAGGTAATGCTTTTACTATGTTTCTAAGTTTCAGATTCAAAATGTTGGTAATAATTGGAGTGCTATTGCAAAAACTGATTTGTTTTTGACGCACATCATAAACAGTTTAAAATTCATTATATGATTGGGTAAGCTTGTAGTAGCCAGTCTGCCATGACTATGTGACTTAATGGGACAAAAGGCATCACAGATTCAGTTCTGCAACATTTAGGAATAGTTACGTTTGTAGTTTGTTTTTTTGTTTTTTTTGCTAAACACGGTTTCCCAGTTTCCTTGTTCAAGTATTGTATGTCTGGGGGTGTGGTGCATCTTCTACTTGTTGAAATGGGAAAAACTAATAAATATATATACTGTCAAAAAAGGTGACATGAAAGAGATGAAAGCACAAACAGCAGGAATAAAAAGCAATTATGTATATGAGACCTATTTAACAGCGAAATACTGATTCACCCCAGTTTAATTTAGGTAGCTTTAGCTTGCTAACAAATTGGTGTTCGGTGTTGTATTCAAGCAAACCCTTTTTCTATAAGCTAGGGTTCATTTCTCAGTAAAGCTAAATCAGATTTTTACAGAAGTAGGAGACCACTGATCTTAGTTCTGGCTATGCCCCTACCGGTGACAGTCAGTACTATCCAAAGTAAAGTCTGGATTATATGCTTACATTCCAAAAATGTAAATATAGTAATTATCTTGGGATGAACTTGTCAAGGAAAGGATGGATTCCTGACGAGAGCTGGTGAACACACAAGGGGGAATTTTACACAAATGTATTGAGAGCTTTAACTGCAGTGGCATGTTAAGGGGGCAACACACACAGTACAGTAAGCTTATGTCACCAAGAGCTACTATGACTCACAATCATGATAGACTGTGTACCTCCAACCCAAAACACATAAAAACAACCCCAAACACAACACACAACCACTACAAAAGAACACAATAAAGACGTTTACCCCCCAACTACACAAAATAACCCCAAAATAACACAAAGAACACAAATAAATGCAGGAGCAATGCATGCTGGGAGAGCCCTTTTTTCAAATATTTACTTCTATTAGTGTGCATTCCTCCAAATTTACTCTTTCACAGGCTTTAAGTGGTGTGTGAAAAAGGCTGACCATTATTGCTGCATTTCTTTAACAACAAGCTGCTGCTTTGGAAGCAAAAAGCCTTTGTTTTTTCAAAGTTGACCACACTAAGATGTAGCAAATGTTCATGCAATAAGCAGAAATAATATTAAGTATTCACCATCTCAAGAACAAGACTAGAAAATTTAATGAATGTATCTGATTGTTTATTTAGAGAGCTGAAATGTCTAAAATCTAGATATTATTGCAGCACAAACATAAGCATGTTTCCAACAAATTTGGCAATAATTTCATTTTCAATTCCAGAGTGTCCTTTTCTAAATGAGCTTAATTTTTTTCATGTTTCCTTAAAATATGCCAAATGTGAAGAAGAAAAAGAAGCCAAAGTACTCACATACATTTTCCATTGTCATCAACACTGTTTTAAATGGTTAAGTTCTGTACACCTAGATTAATAAAATGTACAAATAATAAAAAGGTAAAGTGAAAGCATAAAATAAATAAAAAAGAATGAGAAATCACAGCCTGAAAAGTGCACCTTTAAGCAATCCACTGCCTCTTCCTCATGGAGCACACAGATCCAACTTGAAAGGAACATGTCGTTGAAGTTTCAAAGCACCACGATTCACTCTGCAGTTCTGTAGAGAGCTTTTCCTCATTAATTTATATTATTCAAATCTTGGATGGTCCAAAGACTATCAAGTCGGCTGTGTCATTTAATTATGGCCGTTTGAAATGAGTTTCTTTTTTTCTTTAATGTTTTGGAACCGTGATAAGAACCAGCTCATCACATTACACTCTGCCATAGTGATCCCTCATTGTTGCAGCTCACTCAACCTTGCTGACTGTGTATTAGAATCCAACTAACATCCTCGCATGTTAGGTGGGGAAAAATGTAGAAAACTGTGGCCTGGTATCTACTCACATATTGTGACAATGTTTTTCACTTTACCGCTGTTCACAATCAAGAAGTATGCTGACAGGATCTTGCTTCTGGAAACTGTCGTTGGATGTTTTTTTTGATGAGAACCCTAAATGTACTTGTTTTTGCTATTGGATATGTATGTATTAATTTATATTAACTGTATCTATTTGCTGAAATGACTGAACTAATTCATCTGCACAAAGGATTTGTTCTTTAGTGCTATTGCATTCTCAATGGCCACATATCCATAAAGGGAATGTTGGAAACCTTGTTCCAAAAACATGGGCATTAACATTGAGTTGGTCCCCCACTTTGCTACTAAAACTGACCCTCAAACTAACTCCTACCACTATGAAACACAATGTACTTAAAATATGCTTAACTCTACATTAATTTACCCCTGAAAATATGCCAAACCCCTTAATTTTAATTAAGTGGCCATTAATTTGTAAACTGTTCCCTTAATTTGACCTTAAAAGTGATTTAAGATGTGATTTAAGGTATAATCCTAAACATAAGACATTTTCTTCAGGAGGCTCAGTTATTTAAGGGGCAAATTTGAAAAATAAGGGAAAAATTCAGTAGTTTTACCCCTTAATCAGACTTAATCTGTGCACTTTTCCACTTAATTTTCCTTACTTCCCTGGAAATTAAGGTAAAAATTAAGGTTATATTAAGGGGTCAAATTAAGGGGTTTGGTTTCATAGTGTACTCAAAAGACATGGAGATCAGGGCACTCAGAAGGTCAGCAAAGCTCTTCCACATTAGCACTGGGATTCACCTGTGAACAATGTAGAACAGTATGGATCAATATTCCTTTTCCACCAAACTTTGCAGTAGGCACTTTGCATTCTGATGGGTAGCATTGTCCTACATCCACCAAACCTGATAATTTAAGACCTTTGAAAAAATGCCCATGCCAGTTGTGATAGTATGTCTACTGTGAAATTCAAACCTTGATATTTTTATGATGTTTTAATTATAACCTTACTAAAATTCAACATGTACACAAAATCAACATTTAGACATTTGTAAAATGTACACTTTCCTGATGTGATCTTAACGCTAGCTTCAACAGTGGGCACCCGTAGTGCTTTTTTATGAAAATGTTGTTGAAAGTATCAGTTTAGAAAAAGATGGGAAAAAAGTACATCCCCTGCTCCATATGTTGTAATCAACCTCACAGATCCTGAATTTTTTAGGGGCCTGGGAAGCCTTTTCACAATGACATTATAGCATACATTATGCATGTGAATTGCATATGAAAACCCCTCTCGCTCCTATTCTTTGTTTTTTTTTCTCTTTCAGTTATCTGGCAAGATGCAGGCACATCCCTGCTGTGCGAGGCTGGTTCTTCAGATTTGCTGTCAATTATTGACGCTTACTAGAATGTGCTGGAGGAACCAGCTGTAGAATAAAAACACTGACTTTCTGAGGATAATGGCAAACATTTTTAAGCATTTCGAACACGTTTAGAATGAGCTTTTACTCTATAATGGCTTTAAAGCACAATCTAGACGAGCTGAATGGTCACTTTCTTGGTCAGTAGATCATATGTTTATAATGGGAAAGCTGAATTATGTGGAAATGGCTGAAAGGTTTTTGCACTGTAATTATCACGTACAAGATGCAGTTATTTTCTGCCTAAGTGATCACCATATAGAGTGAAATTCTAACTGAAACCATTATCATGAATATTCATTAAGATCCATATGGCAAATTCACATTAGCAACATATTACATACATGAGAAGGCTTAACGAGCTGAAATGAAATTTGGTTGAGTGGGAAGAGGCTAAATTAGTGTAGTCTGGTATAACTGAAGTATTGCTGCTTCTTCTTTAATCAAGATAAAATGAAAATGTACAGACTTTAAAACTGTGAAATTATAAAGGATCTATGCCAAGAAAAAACAACATTGGGTGAGATTCTGACAAAAACCACGCAGTAAAACTGGGCTAACTGCCAGAATCTTGGTCCTGCTGGAGCTTTTGACTGTGTTCTTGAGTGTGCATGTGTGTGTGTGTATGTATGTAAGTGAAAGAGTGTACATCAGGGTTCACGTGTGATTTTGTGTGTTTTTTGGACTAAAAAATGTGACTTACTTGCTATTGCAAGCAAGTGCTCAGCGTGTTAGGGACCACACTTCATTTTAGAATACATTCATCGTCCTGTGTGCATTAAACATTATCCCACAGAACTTGGAGGAAATGCAATAGTGCTGAAGCTTAACGTTAAGTAGTGTTATAGGTGCCAAATTTCCCATCTGCACACTAGCCTCTCCCTTGAAGAACATCAAGTGCCATCAAGGGGCTTCAGTTTCAGAAATGAAAGCTTAACAAAAAAATAGTGGCTACAAAATATCACGTTTATTTGATGGTACACATGACTGTCCAGGTCTATATCATTGTCTGGGTAAAGTGTGTAGAAATTGTACCTTGCTCAATAAACCTCAGTGGTGCCACTGACTGTCCTTGGATTCAAACCCACAATCTTCCAATCACAGGTGCAATGAAGAAGAAAAGAGTCACAGATCACAATAAGACAACATTTAATACTACACTAGACAAACATACAACACAACTAAACACAAAACAAAAGAATGCAGTACTGATAGGATGGGCAGTAAAGCTTCATGGAACATGAAAAGAGCCCAAATTCTCAAGGACAAGATAGCACATATAATCATCCTTTTGTTTTGCACCAGCTTATTAAAATAAATAAAAATGTTTTTACACGTGCACCTGTCATTAAGATGTCATGGAGTCTCGAGTGTGGATCTGAGAGTCAGGTCTTGGGGTCCTGGAAATTGATGGCAGAGGAGATGAAGAGAAGTCTTTGGAGGTGAAATCTGATGCAGTTCTTCAGCAACAGAGGAAGCAAAGTGGAGTTTTTTGTGAGACTATTTGCCCAAAATGAGTTCCATTTTATTTGAGGTGAGGGTCCATCTTTTATGGGTGAGCAGACCATTTGGCCCCTAGCCAATCAAAGAACCCACTCACCAGTGCAAGGTTTGAGGCAGGGGGGAGTCACTTTAGAATTTATAGAAACTCTTTGCTGGTAGAAAAGTTTCTTAACTTTCACCAGCCCAAGATGGGCTTTTTTTGTATTTCTCCCCACAGTATCAAAACATTTATACAGTTGTAGTTTATATGGAAATGTACATGAATTTAATTTAATATTTAAGTAGCAAAGTAGTTACTTAAATATTAATTTTTTATTTCTTAATAATTTATCACTAAAATGCTTGATAAATGATTGCAAAAAAAATGTGGAGGATGTCTACGGTTTCAAATTTGTGGGAGTTTCTGCAAACAATTACTAATTTGATTCTAAATATTAATATGCAAATATCTGTGAATACCGCAGTATAAACAAACAGAAAAAGAAAGAAAAGAGGACAGAGGTGTTTTCATATAATTTCCTTCATAGCAGAAACTCATTAGTTAGGTAAATTTTACTTTAACAGTATAGTAAGACACTGTATTACGCTACCCGATCTATAGTCATTAAACGTTAAAAGTAAAAGGAAGGGTACATACATCGATATCTTTTGCACGCTGCAGACTACTGTAATGAATGCTTCTCCTTGTTCTCTCTAAATTCTTACAGACCTCTCCACAGTGAAAAACAAAATCCCCCCATGTCTCATTTGGCCTCAGGAGTTGGAGTTTGCAATTGTCTTCAATCTCAGCAGTGCAGTCTTGTTTCAAACACTTGAGCACTTTGAATATGCTGAATGAGAGAGCCTCTTGTACACAGTATTGCTGTTTGCTTTTGAGACATTAGCTATTGACACCAAGAAGAGAAGATGTCAGGCACAGTAAGAATGTTTTGGAAGCTGAAGAATCTTCATCAATTTGGTTCAGGTATAAAAAATTCACAACTCACTTTGTTTCAGCCCTTTTTCTCTTCTGCATCATCATCTTCACCAAACTTCACCACTCACTTTCTGCTGTTTGACTTGCCTTTGCATCTTCAAGTGCAGGTTCTGGCGTATACTTTTTGTCAATTTCACCATAGATTCAAAATGCTTTTATAAATTTGGAACCGTTGTCAGTTCCTGTGCAAATAATCTTGGAAAAGTTCTCCATATGAAAAACATTCAGAGCACCGGCAAGTTGACCCTTATCGAATATCTGCATGCTAAAACAGGACAACATCTCTACAGAATTTCAGGCTCAATCAAGTGTACAGAGACACCTATAAAATTCCACCAGTGAGCTGTCCAGGAATCCGTAATGGTAATGTCCAGTTTACTCAAGGCAGTTTTCCGTAGCAACCGTGATGCTAGTCTCAGCCACAAAGCAAGAGGAGGGGAGCTTTGAGTTTACATCAACATGGTCTGGTGCGTGAATGCTGTACTGATCTCGAGCTACTGCTCACCACTGCTGGAGCTTATGTCTGTGAAATGTAGACCATATTATTTATCGAGAGAATTCACCAGCCTGCTCATAATTGCGGTGTACCTCCCATCGAGTGCAAACACAAACTGTATCAGCCAGCTCCAAATATCATATCCTTCATAATCGCTGGGGATATGAACCATGCAAACCTCAAATCAGCTCTCCCAAAATTCTACCAGCACGTGGACTTTCCTACTAGGGGATAAAACACGCTGGACAGTGTTTACACGAACATCCCCGGTGCGTTCCGCGCTGAGCCCCGCCCCCAACAGACAAAGATCTGATCTCCAGGACTGTTTTGAGCACACTGACTGGGACACGTTCAAGGATGCTGCAAACTTCAGCGGCTCTACAGACCTCGAGGAGTACACGGCGTCGGTCACTGGCTACATCAGTAAGTGCATCAACGACGTCACAGTCTCCAAGAACATCACCACACACCCCAACCAGAAGCTGAGACTCCGCCTTCAAATAAGGTGATCAGGATGCCCTGAGAACAGCAAGGGCCATCCTGTCCAAGGCCATCAGAACAGCGAAGCACGCCCACGCCCACAAAGTCCACAGCCACTTCATAGACACTGGGGATGTACGACGCATGTGGCAGGGCATCCAGGCCGTCATCAACTACAAGGCATCTCCATCTGCCTGTGATAGTGATAGCCTCCCTCCCAGGTGCGCTGAACAATTTCTTTGCACGGTTTGAAGTCCATAACAACACGGCAGTGAGGAAGACCACCCCACCTCCCAATGACCAGGTGCTCTGTCTTACTGTGGCTGATGTGAGGAAAACTCTGAGTCAACCCACGAAAAGCTGCTGGACCTAACAACATTCCTAGCTGTGTGTGCAGAACAGCTGGCATATGTTCTCACAAACATCTTCAACATCTCTCTGAGCACCACTGTCATCCCAACATCAAATCCACTACCATCGTCCCAGTGCCAAAGAAATAATCCGTGTCCTGCCTCAATGACTATCGTCCCGTAGCACTCACACACATCATTATGAAGTGCTTCGAGAGACTCGTCATGAGGCACATCAAGTCACAACTGCCTCCTTCACTGGACCTCCTACAGTTTGCATACCGTCCCAACCGCTCTACAGATGATGCCATCAACACCACCCTTCACCTGGCCCTCACTCACCTAGACAAAAAGGACACCTATGTCAGGATGCTGTTCATAGACTTCAGTTAAGCATTCAACACCATCATTCCTCAGCATCTGATTGGGAAACTGAGACTGCTGGGCCTAAACACCTCCCTCTGCAACTGGGTCCTGGACTTCCAGACTGGGAGACCTCAGTCAGTCAGGATCAGGGACATGATCTCCAGCACCACCACACTGAAAACTGGGGTCCCCCAGGGCTTTGTGCTCAGCCCTCTGCTCTTCATGCTGCTGACCCACGACTGCACAGCAATGCACAGCTCAAACCAAATCATCAAGTTCACTGATGACACAACTGTGGAGGGTTTGATCAGCGGGAAAGATGAGGCAGCATACAGAGAGGAGGTGAAACAGCTTAGAACTCAAATAGAACCTTATAATTCCAGAGTGATATGTTTACATACAGATATTATATTAATTATACAATAACAATAATTCTAGTGAGTTAGTTCTTATTTGTAAAACTTAGACCTTATAAACTTAGGTAAAGTTTTAAATGCCAGAAATTCATTTCAGTTTTCGTTTGCCCAATTTGCAGGACATTCTCCAGGAGTCTTTCTTTCCTGCTGACAGCGATATACACAATATTAAACATTTCTTTGGGTTAAGGCCAGGGATGTGGAATGTTTTGCTGGTATCAAAAGGAATCTCCATCGCCATTCTCGCCTTTACATTATAACACATATAAATAAAAGCTTCCATTTCCTCTTGTTTTATGTCATTTTGTCATGCGTCATTTTCAAAGATGCATGCTCCAGTGGGATTCTTTTCTATGTGCACTTATAGGTTTTAAAGTCCTATGTATTGAATTAGTCAAATTGTGCATTAAATGGGTTAATGGACATCCACCTAGCATCAGAGAGGGGGAAATGCTGTAGGACTAATTGGGAACAAATGACTACAATTTAACAATGGGACATTGGTTTTAAGAATCCAGAGGTTAATGTGATTTCTGACTGTCATCTGCTGCAGTCCTGAGAGACCATCTCTACTGTTTTTCTAGGGTGAAAGAGAGCTAGACTTTATATTGTGACTGGAACAGAGACTTTACATTGTGAAAAAAAATATTTCCAAGCATGGTTCTTTAGGGAACTAATAGTGGTTCCTCCCTTTGTACAAGTACTTTATGTTACCTACATGGCAACTTTATTTTAAAGGAGATCTGTACTAAACCTCAATAGGAAATGCATGTGAAATTTCTTGGGTCTTCAAGACAAAGATCTCATGAGACAACATGAGTCAATTGTGCCATATGATCTCATCTTTGCCTAAGAGAAACTTGAGATTATTACAGTTTTTCCCTTTCTAGCTGGGACATAGAATTGGGGGTGCTACATTTTAACTCAGGTATCAAAACCAGGCATAAGTATCTCCAGTCAACGGACAGACAAAAACAAGCCACCTCATCGCAACCCCTCAAGTTTTAACTCATTTTATCAGCCTCCCAGTTAATAGCCAATGAAAAGGCAAGCCTCTCATCTCTTCTTCCCTGCTGAACAATTCCCATCAGCTACATGAGTCAGCTGACGTGCTGTCCAGAGACAGACTACACTAGATACTATTCCTAAATACTATTTATAAAAACATACATAAGAATGTCACAGCCAAGAGCAGTGGTTGCAATTGAATTTTAACTGCACAAATTGCCATGTCATACTTAACTGTTATACTACATAGGTGTCAGAAACTACATGAATGCTCAAATGTGCCTCTGAACTTTCACCTTTGTAACGAGTGAGTTTTATGCTCTGCAGTTCCCCTCTTTATAGTGGTGGATGGACTGTTCTTGCTAATAATTTAGTCCCGATTTGACATCCTGAGGAACAGCTGCCCTTTTTTTTGTAATGAATGAGAATCACACACACTGTATATATTTTCCACAAACATTTTGGTGCTGTGCTTACTGAAGTCTTTCCCATAGATCTACATGCAGATTTTACTCTACTCCCTGTTCCTGTTTAAACACTGGTCAGCTGAGAAATTCTTACCGCTCCAGTAATAAACACCCAGCTCTAGTCCGCTTTCCAGCTCAATTTAAAGTCAAGATTAACTGGGCCTGCTCAGCATTTTTTTATTAACACCACATCATGAGGTAGGATGTTAATTGCCATACATTTTTCTGGAATTATCCACACATATTACACCTTGTCCACACATTTAATCATATATTTTTATCAGGCACTATGATGGTGTTGCAAGTTAAATGACCAATGAGTGTAGGTTGATGGACCATAACAATTAAATATTTATAGGGCACTTCTCACGGTTGGATTTAACACAAATAAAAGGAAAGCGGGCTTATGCCACAGGATACAAGAAGAGACTTTTAATATAAAGGAAACACAAACCAGAATACATATAATTGAGCTCAAAACCAGGGATACATCACAAACTCAGAATACAGAACACTCAGACATCCTGGGCTACAAGCATAAGACCCATTCTCCTTCAACTAACAGAATATAAACCCAGAAGCCCTGGCTAGAGGATACCCAGACTACCGGGGCAAATGGAACCGGATGACTCTGGCATGCTGGCCAGTAACCCACGAAGCCTGGAGGAACACGAGTCTAAACAGGGAACAGAACACACACGGCCCAGACAGAAACACACCTACCAGGCTCATGCTCCCCAAACGAACAAAACCGAAACCACAGGCTCGCCTCTGCTCTAAGTAAACTTGGATGGGCCATAGAATGGGGGAACACGAACCTGGGAACAGAAACGAAGGACACGAGACAAGTAGGACATCAATAAACACAAACTCCAAAAAGGAACAGGAGAACAACAAGTCTGGGCCACACAGAACACACACACAGACAATATGTGACAAATGACAGCTTAAATAACACAGATAAACAAGACACAGGTGAAACCAGGGGAAACGAGGGACAGGTGACAGGACTTAACGGGGAGTAATACAAACTGAGGAGACACACTAGGTAGGGAGCCTACATAGGGCAGACAGAAATAAAGGGACACACGAACCAAAAAGTGGGGGAGACAGGACCAGACAGAGCAGAGACGGCGTCACAGCACTATTGTTGAAAACAGTGATTTCGAAATGTACATGTGTGATGCCTTATGATAGAATACAAAGAAGGAACAGAGGGTTGGAAAACAGGGCAATTTCTGCTGTTCTGGTCTACTGCGTTTCTAACTGGACCTTCTTTGGCTGAAACTGATTTTATTGAGGGATGGGAGACAGGCCTGCTCTGCTCTGGCCCTCATTTCTGGCAAAGTCCAATCAATGCTCTTCTCATGGGAGAAAGTCAGCTTTAAAACTTTCCCTCAGCTTCATAATGCTTTAGGAGCATAAATAAATCACACAAAAAAACAACAAGCCCCTTGTCACTCAAACTAGGCCACTATGTTGTTATGTTTTTATTGTTATGACCACTGAGAATTATGAATAAATCCGTTTTATCATTTTTTATTATTCAGACTAAAAGGTCTTTTAGATGTTAAGTTAGCTAAAGCGAGAATGCTTCAGTATCAGTTACAGCATGAACCCAAGGCTGAATCCAGTCATACTGAGGGATTAACCGCAAATACCTGCCCCGGGACACTTAATGTCAAGAAAGATTTCAATCACAGAGCCTCCTGGGGGACTGTACAGCGAAGATTCCTGGATTTGCAAGCAAAGTGGCTCAATTTTACGTAGCCTTCAGTAGAACACTAAGCAACTTTTTCCTCCTTGGCCTATAGCGATCAGGGGTTGTTTCCAAAGTAAGCTCACCAGCCCAGATCTCTGGCTTTATGACATACAGACCCTTCAGGAGAAACCAAAAAACTGAATAGAAAAAGAGAGCAGTCTACAGAATGACATAAATAAAGGTGCCAGAAAGGACCTTATACAATCACTACGAAACCAAACCCCTTAATTTTACCCCTTAATATAACCTTAATTTTTACCTTAATTTCCAAGAAAGTAAG
>JBBKCR010000022.1:115494-128159 GCA_037577295.1 Ladigesia roloffi
AAAACACCAGAAACATGAACAGAAAACCGACAAAATCCAAAACAAAAGCAGTGGCATTAAATTGCCACTGACCAGCCATTACAGTAACCTAGGTGAAAAGCAGGGGGTTACGATATGTTTGATATGTGTAATAAGGATTCTTCACAATGATAATTCAATTATAAGAGTAATTTTAAAGTTTGTGATTGACAGGTAAAGCTGTTCTCCCTGACTCACCAGGAAATTATGTTGTGAAGTGGAGTGGACTGGTCTTTTAGGGACCTCCAACACTAATGTCTTGTTTCTCTCTGTTCCTGTGGGTCATTCACAATGACACGATCACGCCTTTCCCATTTAGCCCGACACCTGCCACTGTGCACTGGAGAGAGCTACATGACCTCCATCAAAGGGGCATTGCTCAATCAATCTCACACTCCCCCAAATTTGTGTGTGTGTGTGTGTGTGGTGTCAGGAAGGCACTGTAAAGGCATTGGAGACCTATTCAGTGTTCCTCTCTTTGTGGAAAAATAATCCAGGTAATTAACTGAAAAAGTACCCTTTGTGATGTGGGGGGGTATATATACGTATATATATGTATATCTGCCTTCTGCTAAATCTAGATGTTTACAGAAGATAGAGAAAGTCATGTTGGACCACTTTTGATGGTAAGATGCTCTGGGCAGTGTTTGCCAAACAAACCTTTGGTCCTGACATCCATGCGGTGGTTACTTGATACATTAGACCAGCCCGAATATTGTTACAGAACAAGTGCACCCCTTAATGAAAGGGGCAGTAGTCACTTTCAGCAGGATAATTCTCAATTCAACTCTGCAAAAATGGTTTGAGTAACATGTCATTCAACTGTGATGTAACCTGAATTTGGTATTAGTCGAAGTGCACCCTAGCTCATGTCACTAATCCTAACACTGCTGTAAAATCATAAAAACATAACTAAGCTTCAGAAAAAGGAAAAATCCCTCACGCATAAGCCGAATTACTGCATATTCTTACACTGTTGTTTGCTGACATTGTCTGTAAGTATGACTCTAACGGTGTAAAATGAGTCAGAATGAGAGTGGGAGTGAGTGCTTTAAATTTTAATTTTCGAGAAATGCCGAGACTTTTGTAACCCAAGGGCCCTCTGTATTGACTTGGCCTCAGATATCAAACTGATCCAATGTGTAGGCTGTGCAGGACAAATGCACAATATTTTAACTAGACTGCCTTTCCGCAGAGAAAATGCAAAGTGTGCTCAGACATTAGCGTTATCGTTAGCATTAATATTAGCATAGTATTTGCATAGCATTAACATTAACATTTGCATTAGCATTAACATTAACTTAACATTCCAATTACATTAGCATAGCATGGCATTAGCATATTATAGCATTAACATTACAATAATATTGGCATAGCATTTACATTATCGTTAGCATAACATTAATATTAGCATTGCATTTGACATGGCATATCATTAGCATTATATTAACATTAGCATAGCATTAGCATTAATGTTAGCAATAATATAAGCACAGCATTAGAATTACGTTAGCATAGCATAGCATTAACATGGCACAGCATTAGCATTATAATAGTATTAGCATAGCATTAAAGATAGTATTAGCATAACATTAACATTAGCATTTCTTGTGACTTTACATAGCATTAGCATTAACATTAGTATAACATTAACATAACATCAGCATAGCATTAACATTAGTATAACATTAATATAACCTCAGCATAGCATTAAAATTGCATTAGCATAACATTAAAATTCACATAGTATTACCATTAACATTACTGTAAGTGTGTGTGTGTCTCCCAATATATTTGTTCACATAGTTTTGTATGACAGCTCTGTCCCAATATATGGACATATTGATCAGTTTAAACAGGTGTGTCTTTAGGGGCATGACCTGAGGTCTCATGTGAAGTTTAAGGTTTGGTAAAGGTATGGATCCTGGAAGTTTCTTCATCTAAAGCTGCATTAATTTCAATGTGGTTAAAAGACAAAGGGATTAGCAAAAGAAAAGGAAAAGTTCAGGTCATCATCGACTGCATTAGTGTGTTGGGGAAGTTGGCCTGAAGTATCACACGAAGTTTGGTTATTTTCGGAAGAAGCCTGTCCGAGTAGGACTTTCATTAAATTCAGGGTGCCAATACTTTTAAGTTTTTCCACTGGAAAAACAGGAATAACCAACAAACAACAAGACATAGCAGAAAGCTGTGTAAACTCGCACACTATTTAGACAATCATTGTTAATCAAGTGGCATCCGTCCTTCTCTACTTGAATTAAATTGGAAAATAACGTACCCTCCGCTCACTTAGAGCTGCTTTGTGTTTCATTTAGCTATCTATATTATAGATAAATAATTATATAAAGGACATTATTTAAGACAAATTATATATATATATATATAAGACACACGTACGGAATGATACAGAAAACAGGTAGACATTTAAATAGATTAGATTCCTGTGGATGAATCCTGAGAGAAGGTGTTTTTCCCAGCTCCCATAGTGCTGGGGCTGCGTATATAAGGGTAGTTTTGGCTGCCAGTCAACAGTGTTAATTTTGTCCAGCAAATGAACTGGCCTCCAACAGGTTACATCTAGCACTCCTGTTTCTGCTCAGCTTCATTTCTCTTTTATCAAGCTGATGATGGGAAATAATTTTTGAATTACTGAAAAATATTACAATGTATAATTACTGTGTCTTTTTGCCCTAACTCATTACAGTAGCACATGTCTGCTGGATGAACTCCATGCATTTGAATGTATGGCTCTCTGTATGGCCTTGGAATTGAAGAGAATATTTTGACTTTGCAAAGCAGGACCAATCATCCTCATTAGATGAACAGTCACACCTATAAAGTTATTTTATTATTTGCATGTTCTTGTTACATAGATGTCGCAGTGGAGCTCAGTGCCAGACGATTATATGAGTAAGGGACAGAACAAGCACACAAACAGTCTTTCCACTTCTGAAGTACAATCGTCCTTAAACTGCCAGACATCACTATGTCTCCATAGAGGCTGATGACATTGATTATATTTAGAAGTGTAGTGATTTACAGGACCTGTCTTATCTGTAAAGTCTAATAATTTATAACTTTCACTGTTTTGGTTGTTTCCTTTGGATGCATCTCTATTGGGACTGGGATAACAAACATAAGTGTGTATTCCGATTGGCTTAACACATTTCCAACCATGGATAACCACTGTATCATTCCAACATTAAATGAATTTTTGTATTTTCAGATCAATTCTGGGCAACATTTGCAGTTAACTTGACATTGTGAGGTGTATATATACAGTCTTTCCTGTACAGCATGCACAAACGGCATGGCAGAAAACATTTGGTGGCCGGTTGAATGTTCTTTTCTACGAGTATTAGTAGGGGTGGGGCCGAATCCCAATACGGTATGGCACAAAATGGTACAAATATGGTGTTCGGACAAATACTTAAAAAAAAATTGTATTCAGGAACCCTGCCCCTTACTCCCCAGTCACACGTTTGCATGGTTAGGGCACTCGCCCTTAGATCAGAAAATTGTGGGTCGATCCTGAAAACCGCTAGGTACCTCCGTAAGATGCCGTCATGGCTGCCCCTGCTACACTTGGTGAAAGGGTTAAATACAGAGGAGGAATTTCGTGCTGTTCACACTGGTGTGTTCACATACAACCAATTGATCACTTTCACTTTTAGATATTCTGCTTCTCCGTCCCCTCCCTCGGTTAGGAATAGATTAAAATTTTATAAATATAAATATGAATGTGAATAATTTTCCCTTGTAACAAATACAAATACAAATAGCGGCCGCTCTGCCGCTCTAAGTACCAGGCATTTCTTCATTGTATTAAATGCCCAAACATTCTGGACCCTTAGAAAATCATGCAGAAAACACTAATGAGAGAAACCAACAATGACCTTGCAATAATACAGAAAATTCTGTAGTAGGAGAGAAAGAATATTTCGTTACAACAAAAAGGTTTTCAATACAGTTGAGACATTCAGTGATTTCTCTATTTTTTCAAGATGGAGCAACAAACTGCCTGAAGTCCTGAAGTCATTGCCTCAAGTAGTTATACCAACTACTCAGAATGATTCGCTTGAGCTCCTATAGTAGCGGAATATCCTTGCTGAAGCTTCATTTCACCCCCAGTTGTGAGAGCACTGAGATCCTTCAGCCTTTGACTGAAGAATTAGGGCAGATTATTTGAATTTTCAAAGTAGCTCTTCCCTCCCATTTTATTCGTCCATCATTAAATGCCTCTCGCCTTTGTTGTCGTCCCTCTCACTTTAACTCTTTCTGTTTAACCTCGCACATGCTTAACACTTGTTTTCGCATCTCTCCCCGCTCTTTTTCCCTCTCTTCTTCAAATCCTGATCATCTCTACTGCAAAGGAAACTCCACCTACTCAGCATCGCTAATGTAGTCACTGACAGTGTGAGCATTCTCTCTCCTCTCTTACTCTCCTTCTCACTCTCTCAGTCTGTGTTGGCTTGTTTGCCCGCTCTCCCTCCCTCTCCCTCTTTCCTTTCTGCCTCTCTCTCTCTCTCTTGCCTGCTCTCTGCTCTTCTCGCTTCAGTCGGGGATAAATAGAGCCAGCCAGAAGGATGCGGAGAGAAAGAGAGACGTGGTTGCCTGTGGAGGAAGCGCAATGTTGAGGCGAGGTTGTTGAGGATATTACGTCTGCTCTCTCTCTCTTTATCTCTTTAAGCCCCTTGGATCTGCCCCGACTCCTTTTTTTTTACCCCCACCCCACATTCCACTATCACCGCGCACCCACAGGAGGATGCTCAGTCTTGCTCGCTCTGCTGCCGCACTACTAGCTGCCAGGACTACTGCCACTTTCTCAGCTGCTGTCTCCAGCACCTCCTGTCCCAAAGCCACTCTCTCACTCAACCTGCCACAGGGGGCTTGGGCTGCTCCTTCTTCCCTGAGACCTATGGAGCCTACCCTGCGGGCGGATCCCCCACTTTGGTAGACATTCTTCTTCTTATTTCCCCTTGTTGAAGGCTTTGCATTAGCTTTGCCATCCTGAAAGAGAAGGAGGCACTGGCATTTCTCCAGCTCCATGCTTTTCTGACTCCTTCAAGGCTGCGATTGTCAGCATCTGACAAAGAGGTAGGAGTTCTCGACTTGATATTGATGTGTTTGAATGGGTGTGATACCAGAACACAAGTGTCTGGGTGATAGAATACAGTTTATGTGCTTTTTCTCAGAGCTTTCAGAAGATTTTGTTTTGTCCTTCTTTAAGATTTGCATTACAATGTTACATATCTGCAGTGTTAGATTTTCTGGTCTTAGTGCATACTGGGTAACTTGTGGGCTGTTGTGATACTAAGAACATTCCCTTAGTTAAGTGATGTTAAGATGTCAGATTATATTCTGACACAGATATGTATGCAAATGTTTCACGCATGCTAAATTGCATAGAAGTTAGCGTAGTCTCTTCAGATGCAGCTTTAATAGGCTCCTGAATTCTTGTATACAAATGTAGCCTCAGATTGTTAGTTGCTTGGTACATTCAGTAAGGTCTCTTCTGAAATAGTACAGGATAGCAAAACAGTAATCACTACATTTCCTCGAATATCACCTCTAACAACATGAATTTTGTTGTTAAAATCAGCCACATCGTGCCAAAAACTATTGTTTCCACAGAGCTCTTCATCATGACTCAAAAGATGTAGGCTCATGTGATGACCATTTATATGAGGCCAGGTTTGCCTCTCCACATAGAAATCCAATTCCATTATGTAGACTTGCTCAAATCCTCACTTTCTTTTAGAAGATCTGGCAACTTTGGGTTTCCAGAAGGACTTTTTTTAGAAGATTCCACAGAACTTTGGCAATCAGACCTCATCAAAAGTTACCTTTACTCCATCAAACTCCATTTGGTGTTGGGTTTTAAACTTTGCTTAACAAGCCTGGGTTAGTCGGAGCATGTGAATGCTTTCGGACCTTTTTCACCTTCTCCTCCGCACCTCTCTCTCTCTTTTCTCTCTCTCTCACTTTTTTTGTACCTTACTCGGCAGTCAGCGTAGCAGCTCCTCCACATTTCCCAAAAAGTAATTGTGAAAAAAGTACAATTGCACCTTTAAGATCTATTCAAGACTTGGAGCTCTCTAGACTTGGTGACACATTTTGTCCGCTGGAGAAATGGAGGTGGGGGGGGTGGGGGGAGGTGAGGGGTGTAGTGATGGTTCAAGAGAACTCGATTGCAACAGAAAGTCTAATGAGGAGCTCAAGGGTGAACTGGCAGCCTGCCTGGCCAAAAGGGAAGAGAAATACCTTCGTGGTTTTGAAAGGAATCAATTGACAGAGAGAAGTGATTCAGGTGCAGATTGTCTCTTGGATCGCAGGCAGCGACAAAACTCAGCCTGGAAGAGGGTGAAAAGTTATGCCTTGAAGTCAGTAGGCACAGTTTTGAGGGCAAATATGTGATGGGGCACATAAATGCAAATAAAACATTCATGTGGTCGATGTAACCATATAGAAGGGGAAGTGAACTGCTTTACCACACATGTTTTCTGGACATTTTGGGTTGGGCTTTTCATGTGTAGTTTACATTTAGCCATTTAGCTGAGGCCTTTATCCAAGGCGACTTTCATTCCTAACTACAGGGGGCAGTCTCCCTTGGAGCAACTTGGGGTTAAGGGTCTTGCTCAGGGACCCAGTGGCAGTGCTGAAGGTAGGATTCGAACCCACGACCTCATGGTCCTAATGGTCCAGAGGCAAGTATCTTACACACTAAGCTACATCCACCCCAGACTCCATGCTTTCTTGTCTGTGCTCATCCAGAAAAAAACCAAATTCCAGGACTTACTACCTGCAGAATTACTAAGATATAATAGTTTATATATAGTTAGGTTGTTGGAATAGGGTAGGGGTGTCTTGATCTACCATCATGTCTTGACAGTTCAAGGTTTTGAGAACTGTCTGTTTCACTCTTCTTCGCTGCACACTTCTTTTTTTTGGTGATTGTGTATAAATCCTGTTGGGTTGGGAGGCATGCATATCATTTCCTCGACTCCTAAGGGGAAGGAAACAGGAGGATTATTTTTACACTCTAATTAGAATACTACAAGCCCTAACTTAATTGGAGGCTCCCAGTTTGCATTTGAAATGCAGTGAAGAAAAAGTAAGAGGCTAAAAGCAGAGGGATGAAATTAAATGAATATTAATATAGAGACAATTCGTCAACATTCTTTTGAAGTGTGGGGGTGAACACAAGGCAGAATATGAACCTAGCAGCCACTGAGTTCCCACCCCATACCAGGAGGCAATCCAATGTGTTTAAATATGTAATCTGAGCCCACAAGACCACAGTGCTTTTTTTTAAGGAAACAAGCATAACAAGCTGCTCACTTAACTGCAGCTTGTTCATTGTACTTGTGCCACGTCTGCTGTTGAAGGAGATCTGTATTACCTATGCAGACCTTTAAGTCACCACAGAGTATAATTCGGTGGACGTGTTTTTTTTCACAAAAAATGGTAATGATATGAAAAAATGGTAATATATCTATATATAGTTCTTTATACTACACAATTACTGTTTATTTGCAGTACTTTTGCAAATAAGTACTTTTGCTACAATTCTGAAAAAAAAAGACCTGTTGGTTAGAGATTTGAGTCACTATACTTTCATGTACATTTCAGAGAATGAGTTTTGTTCACTTGGATGTTTGGAAAAACTGAAAGTTTAATTAGAGATACCCTGCCTCAGAATGGCGGAACCATATTAGCAGCTACAAAAGGGACCCAAATCTTTATGAATGTCTATGTATCTGAAAGCAGTGTCATTGAAGTCTGTGCTGGTGTAACTGTTGGGCGTCCCATTTCTTTTGTCCATATTATGTGAGCAAAATTTTTGAGACGCCTGACCGCCGCAAAAACCACACACATATATATATTAGTGCTATTACAGGCCTGCTACTCCCTTTCTAGTGGAATGAAAAAAAAACCTGATTTTCTTGAGCAAACCTCTTTCGTAAACCTTCCCAGTCCCATCTCTTTGCTTCACTTTTTTTTTATTTATTTCTATCCTTTATCTAGCTAAGGCTGTCCCACAGTTCCACGCAGAACAATAAAATCTTTGTCAACAACCTCCACCTGCGCTGGTGAGATGTCCGTATATTTCGGGAAGCCTGACGGTCACCAAACAAATCCGACAAGAGGTTCCTGAATGCTGGATATAATCAAAGTGTTGTTGGAGGTGACGGCGGTTTTTGTTGGGGTGTGTGTGGCTGTGTGTGTGTGTGTGGGGTGGGCAGTCATTATTTGATTGCCATCTGCAGTTGTGACTCTCCCAATGGAACAAATGTGGCACAGCGGCCAGCGGCGCATAGTGTAAATACACAACATATTGTTTTCAAGCAGGCTCGTTCATGTACACAGGGCACTGCTGCCCTAAATCAGCTGGATTCACCAAGGGCCGGCTTAGGGGACCGACTGAGGGTCACCTTGTTATGTAAGATACTTGGTTGTTGATTTTATTTACATGTGATTCCTCTGTTGTGCACACTAAAAATTGGCATAATTTAAGTTATTTATTTACATGTCTCCAGGCCTCAAACTTGATGTAATTGCACTGCGTGCAAATCATAGATAATTTAATAATGAATGTTTGTACATATAGATTACACCATGTAGTGGTGAAGGAAACATATTTTGGTATGCTAATGCAGGCAAATGCCTTATGGATCACATTGACTGTTTGAATTATGCTTATATTTACCTGTTGAATGCTTGGCTGCATTGACTAACGAGCTTTTGGAATTAGATTTTCTTATTCCCCCTATCTATTTTTCAGGGATGACTAGTTGACAGGATTTAAGACCTTAATAATGAATCACACCTCAAACTTGCTCGAAGCATGTTTTTGGATGAAGAGAACTTTTATCGATTTATCTATTTATCTATATCAAGCCTGTTGTTTTTCTTCACAAAATGATGGAACACTTATGTTATACTGTATTTTAAAATCTGAGATTACAAATAATTACTGACAAAATGTTATTGTTATACTTTATTGTTATATTTGCTTTTACATTGCCTTCTCCTTTAATAAAGAGAATATAAACAAAAATTGTTGTTAAAAAATTGTAATTGTTATTGAATAACTTGTAAACAGATAGATCAGATAAGTACAATAGGAAACATATGAATATGGGCTCAATATTTGACAAGAAACAGGACACTCTTGACCTTTTACTTATTGAAGATTTTGACCATTAGTTTCTTGTCAAAGGTTTATTCATTTCTGTGCTTTGTTTGAAACTTTCATGATGAATCATCCAATAGAAACACAGTTACTTGGAAGAAAAACACCATTAACTTAAATTAATGCCAACAATTATTGAATTTAATTAAGTTACTTTTTCACCAGCACAGCATTTTTATAACATTGTTTGGTTATCGTGATGTTGGCCTATGCAATACTAAAATTTCAAAAAGCTGCAGTATGCAAATAAAGCCTCTAAGCATCATATATTTTTAATTGCTTGCAGTGAGTATCTTGTCCAATCATCCAGATGAGTGTTTCTGTGGGTTTTAAAGGATTGAAATATTATATTCTTGTTATCCAGTATAACATTATTCATGCTATTAGCACTCATTTAGCAAATTCACAGTAATTGTTGGGTTAAATATGCATAAGTGTATTCTCTGTACTTGAAAATCAGCGTAATTTGACCACTTTGGCACACAACTGTAAAAGCACTATTATTAACCCAGAGATCAGGTGTAATCAAGAGACTTCTAAGTGGTTCCTGAGTCTTTTGAGAAGTTGACATTAAAGATTTCCAGTGGGTGGCGCTCAGTCTGAAACTCTGCCATCAGCTGACTTTCTGCACAAAAGCACAGCACTTTACATTCACTGCAAAATGACTCTCTTTGTTTGCATTTGTGCAACGCTGGGGCCCATTAGTGTGTTTCTGAAGTATGTTTTTGCTACTGCCATCCACACTCGGGTCTCTTACGTCAGACTTAAGCTATGCTAAACCCCTAGGGCTCCCGGTAGACTGTGTCTCTGGCTGGAATCTGTCACTTGAAAGTAGATTTGTCGTTGAGAAATTGATTTTTTTCCATAGGAAATGTTGGCCTAGGCAGATCTATAAATATACTCACAAAATTGAGTTCTGACATGGATGTACATTTTGTAGCAAAACTGATTGCTAATATAGTTCTTTAATGCAGTGGTTTGTTTGTGAAGGCTGCCTCTGTTTGCCCATTAGAATGGCAATCAATCAAACACAAGTCAACCCAAGGTTGATCAAAAGGTGCACCGACTGATGGAAGTAAGATGTACTAAGGTACTGAAGTGACTTTCCCATATGAGAAACGGAAGAAGTATTGGATGTGAGGAAATAAGTTGCTGTTTCACACCGGGGCACTTCAAGGTGACTAACATTGATTTGCTTCTCATAGGCAATAACTGTAATATGGTGTACGATGAATTGCTGAATACACAAAACCAGAGATGGCACCGATTTGAAACCTAGTGCTGGTATCATGCTGATTCCAGCAAAAAAGCTTGATCAGATGTTAGAGAAAATAAATGATCGTGTATTGCAGCATCACTCAAAGGAAAACTCAACAACAGTCATGTGTAAATAAAGAAAAAAATGTCATTTGTTTTGGAAAAAGCCAGATGCCCAATCTTTCAGACTGGGTTCAGCAGCTAATTTAGTGAATTTAGCCAATATATTCACATGAATTGAAATATATTTCGCTATTATTTATCTAGCTACGTCTCTATCTAGCTATCATCTTAAAGAGTGGTAATAAGCAATTTATATCTTTTATTTTACTGTCTAAGCACACAATGTGTAACCACAAAAATATGTGCATCAGTGAATCACATTAATACAGAAAATATATTTCAACATATTCTGTAGACAAATAATGTCTAATTGGTTGATTGTAAAAAGAAAAAATATATACACCCCCTATATATTATTCACCTATATCATATTATCATCGAATGATGCGATTAATATGCCTTTTAGATTGTTGTTCTATGTACCTCAAACAAGAAGCAGTGTTAGCTTTTATAAACCAGCTAATTGTGTCACCACCACTTTGATCAAAATAGCTTAGCTCTACACTCTGGCTTGTGGCTTTCATTAATTAACTACTCATGAATTAGTAAGAGTTTGCTTAGATTTGGAACACTGGTGGTAGCCTTACAGTCTAAAGCCTATTTTGAAAACACACTTTTTGTTATTCGGTCCCAAAGGTGCTTGCAGAATGTCTCTGTGTTTCAAAATCCATTTAGCAATGCATGAAATAGCAGTTTTAAATTTGAATTACAGTTCTCTTTTCTAAGGGTCTCATTAATAAGCAATATAATATTTCTTAATAATATGAGGTAAATTTCCTGTGTTTTGCTCTTGAAAGAGATTGGCTATATAACAGAACATCTTCAGATGTTGGCTGTCACACTCCTAAAAAATATTTATTGACAAATCATTATTTTTTATGTCATTATCAGTCGGTTGTATTAATAGAAGTGATTACACAACTTCTATATTTCCTTTTCATTTTATAAATTTGATTGTTTTTTATTTGATTTTTTTAAATAATGCAGAATTGAAATAATGTCTGAAAAAACATATTTATCAGAATCAGAGAAAAAATCACTTTATTTTGCTATGTTGCTATGATTTTGAAGCACATCAGACAAACACACAAAATTTAATAAATTTACAGCAAAATACAGCTACTAATAGGGCCAGTGTAATACAGAACAAAGAGTGATATGTTGAAATATCATAAAATAAACTATTGTTTGAATTATTTAATTATTTGCACTGTAATAAATTTAAACAATGCGTTCTGGTGCAGAGTGAATTGCAAAGTGTCCACTGCAGATATTGAGTAGAATCATTATATATATACGATACAAATATATATATATATATATATATATTATATTAAGTGTTATAGTGGAAAGCTTTTATTGGAACAACATTTCTGGAAAACACAGCAGCATGATACATCAGCACCATTATCTGCATAGGTCAGATTCACCTCACTGCAGGAACTAAGCTTAGGTACACAGGACTACCCAGATTCACGCCCACGGTAACCTGTGTACCACTACATTAAAACACACACACAAAAATAGCCATTTCCGCCCAAGTACACAAAATAACCCCCACAACAACAATAAACAACAACAATTAAAACGTCCCTGGTGGAAGCAGTGCATACTGGGATACTCTCCCTAGCAAGAGGGTGTTTTCCATGGCAGGTGACATTGTCACATGAAGCAGATCTATGCTGTTTGAAGAAAATGTGGACACATTGTGGATATATATATTCTCTGCAAAATTCACAAAATTATACAAAGCTATGTTTCAATTGCATTGTTTCTCCCCCACCTTAGGATTTTTTTTCATATACCCTGAAATAGCACTAAATGCAGTCAATAGCAATGATGATTCATCTCTTCTATTCAAGGAGAATAATGATCAGCTCATGTAGGAACATGTGATTGTTTCATTAGGGAATATCTTTCTTGCTAGCTGGGGTTTGGCTTTCCTTGTAAAAAGGACTGACTACATGGTATTTTGTCCCAATAGGCACATGTACAACACATGCACACACACACACACACACACACACACACACACACACACACACACACACACACACACACACACACACAC
>JBBKCR010000022.1:133794-146037 GCA_037577295.1 Ladigesia roloffi
ACACACACACACACACACACACACACACACACACACACACACACACACACACACACACACACACATACACATACATGTTTCAAGTCCCCCTACCCACCATCACTACCCCACAATCATCAAGCCCACAATCTAGCTGTCTCTCACTGCTCCTCCCAAGGGCCTTCTCAGCCTAATGGAATGTAGTCTTCTTTCAGAGCAGCGCACTCACAGAACAATTACGCCGACAGATTCGTTTAAGCTGGAATGGTGGCCAGAGCTTGTGGACAGGGGTGTTTGCTGATGGCTCGAAAGATGAGTGGATAGCTATTGTAGTGTGGGATTGGCCAAAGCCCTCCTCACTGTACCCTCAGGACATGATGACTTCAGTCACAATAGAACTGTATCAGACACATAAGAGCTGGTCAGTCTTTATAAAATTCAACAACATAACAGCCCAGTTTCGCAGTATTACATTAAATTAAAGCTTATTTAAGTTACTGATACTGACGGGTGCTTTCTGAATAATGACACTTCACACTTTGACAATTTTCTAAACTCCTTTGGAATCAAAACATGTTCTTTTTGTGATTCCGGTTTTTAAACTGGCTGCCTAACACTGAGATTAATTAAAAAGCCTTTCTGGGCAGGAACACAAGTTTAAAATTAAGCTGTTTTGTCGTATAGTTGCCATTATGGCATAGAGAGGAAATTACACTATGAGCATGTATTGATGTTTACTTACTACTTAAAATAATAGTTTTATATCAGACTTTTAATCTGGTATAACTTGCATTTATATTATATTTTCATCTCTGATTTTAAAGGGAACCTTTCTTTGTATATTTCTTCTAATGTTGCAGATTTACAAATAATGTATAATGCATTAAATTCATCTGCACTTTTTACACTGACACCTACACCATCCTGAGACATTTACATTTAAATGTACATTTATGGCATTTAGCAGACGCCCTTATTCAGAGCGACAGTGCTCAAGTAATCCACAACTCTATCAAGCACCTGTAAAGCAAGAATATTCGATATATTACCTCTTAAAGATGGTTGCATTGTTCAGAAGTCTACTGTAGTATTTAAACACTGTTCTGTTCTCTCACACTCTCACTTACACAAGCATCATTTTCTCAACATGAACGTTAAACCATCTTCTCCTCCTTTTTTTAAATAGTTAGCAGTAGTTTCTGAATTATATTTGTTGCGGGTACAGAGCGCCATCTACTGCACTGGAGGAACATAGCAGTTAAGAGATTTTACACACATACACACACACACATTACAGAATTCAGCAAACTCTTCTCAACAAGATGTGTGGTCAGAGTGCGGTGCTGCGACAGGGGGGTTGGGGGGGGGCACCTGGGGGTGCAAATGCGGCCTCTGCCCTGGCACCACCCCTGTGCTCACCAGATTACTTCTTTACTTTTTGTGCTGTGTGTATTTGAAAGAAACAAATCCCTCCAGGCTACAGGATTGTTCCACTCCGCACTGACACAAAGAGAGATGAGGGAACTTGAGGAAATCCTGTTTGGAGGTGATACGTCTATGACCACTCCGAGGGTGAAGTCTCAGACTGCCCCTTGCTATTCTTCCAGGTCATTTGTACTGACTGTTGGTGTCAGCTCCCTTAGACAGTCACGACCAATCAAGAAATCTTGTTTCAATCCAAAAAATTACAGTTGGTTTTGGAACACAGTGGGACAAGTTGTGGCTTTAGCCTTGGGTTGTTTTTACACTAATAATAGCTGACAACAACATTTTTACTAAAGAAGCAAGATTCAAGTGAATCAAATAATGTTTGTTATATATAATTTATTTATATCTAAAATTAAGGGTACATTCTCCAAAGTTGTGTTTCAATAATAACATAAAATTATTTGTGTCTTGCTATTTTGCCTTACATCTTCAGTTCTCTCTCATTCCTTTGGTGAGTTATTAGTACAGAATATTTAATATCAACCTGGCCTAGAGAAGAATCATCTAATGATCATCTAATCACTATGTAGGAGGATTGCTAATTTGGCTCATGATTTCATTTTCTTTCCTCATGTCATTGGTTTAGAATTTATGTCTCAACAAATTGAACAGGAGCTTTTGGAACCCAATTAGAAGAGAATGATAACCCCCACCCCCCCTCCCAGAAACAATGATTATTGCAAATAAAAGCTTTTTTTCATTGGCCCAGGGCAGAGATATCAGATCACCCTCTGAGGCCAGAGCTTGCTGTAACAGTATGTCTCCAAAGCTGGCCTGTTTTTCTATTATATAGTCCTGCCAAAACTCTATAAAATGTCAAGAGGCAGGAGCGCAAAGCTAATAGAGAAGGCAGATGCATTTTATTACATGTGATTATATTGGATTGCCACAGACTTTACTCTGTTTGACTTTTTCACTCATCAATAGACTGTTGTATATTGACAACAATTAAAGCATGGAATCTTCCTTAGCAGGCTCAAAGTCATACACTGTTATTGACGCTGTTCTTCTGGTTACAAGTCTTATGTTTAATCTCAATTTGTCTCAGGTAGGACAATGCTCCAATTTTATTTGAAATATAAAACTATTAACGAGTTCTTTGGAGCAGAAGAATCACTTTATGTTTCCTGAAGAACACTTCAGTGGATGGATCTTTAAAATATGACTTTTGTAAACAGGATACTAGGTCGAGTAACTTTTAGAGAGTGAAGAGGCATTTTACTTTCCTAAAGGACTTATTATTTGTATTTTTTTGGAAATATGTGAAAGCCACGAACTTTTTCAAACAATCAAGGGCTTTCATAAAATATAAGGGCTCTTTACCAGTTTAACATAAAAATTATTCTAAATAAAAACTGTGTAGAGGTTCTTAAACATTTAAAATGATTAGTTACACATATACGTGTACAGACTTAAATAGTGTATATTAGAGTTTAGACTCTCGGCCCGAACCCGACACGGCCCGAGCCCGGGCCGACATTTCCTGCTGCTGTCCTCGGGCCCGGCCGGGTCGGGTCTGGCTGTAATCAAGCATTAAATTTTAATCATCACACATATTTAAACAAATTGTCGTGTTTAAATCGGGCTCGGCCCGATAATCACAGTTAATGTGTCGGGCCGGGCTGGGCTCGGGCACAAGGTGCATGGGCTTGGGTCGGGTCGGGTCTAATTTTTTAGGCCCGATCTAAACTCTAGTGTATATTGAAGTTTTTTTGAGAGGCAAAAATGGTTCTTGTATGGCACCATGCAAAGAAACAAATCTAGACCAATTAACTGTATATTGTACTAGAATGGGTAAGAGAGTGTTGAATGGATTAGAGGAGCATTTTAATTATTTTTTAATGAAAATGTATGTATACACAAGCCAGGTGTGTGTGTGTGTGTGTGTGTATGTGTGGAAGAGGTATTAAGTTTCTGTCTGTATGTCTCTTTCCTCACGCAGTGCAGACAGCCCCCAGAGGTTGTGAGGAGGCTTCCTCTCTGAATTATGTTGTCACATTTGGGAAATGATGTTCCTCTTTTATCCTTGATGTGCCTGCACAGCCCCCATTTCTGTTTTCTTGGCTTTTGGCCTAAGCCTGTTTGATTTCTCTTCATCTTCCTGCCTGTCCTTCAGAGTGGCTCCATCTCTCTTCTTCACTTTCCTTTTCCTTTTTCTCTCCTCTTCTAGTTCCCACTGTCCTGAATGTCCTTCTATTAGACAATATTTTACACTCATTGAGTTATGCTGTTTCTGCACATTTTCACACTGTGACCTAACAAAGCGTTTCATGATTTTGTGGTGGCTGTTGGTTTGGGGATTTTAGTCCAATTTACTAATTAAAAAAATTCAGTGAACACTGGGAAAACAAAAATTAAATATGTAATGAACTGTTAGTATTGTTTTGTTGTTTATGAAAGTGTTGGGTGTGGTATATCTAAAGGAAAGAGACATCCTGTTGAGAATAATGAACAGTCATAATGGTGCATTTGTGCTCCCAGGAGGAGCAATAAAGAGAACTGATAAGACAAGCCTAATAAAACAGTAATCATAAGGCTGTCAATTAAAGGTGGCAGGTTTTTAGAATAGGTGGAACTGATGGGCACATTTATGGTCAATGTCTTTATGGTGTTCATAAAACTCCCTTTGCTGATGTCCTTATCAACTCTACCACATTGAATTGACTTCCACCATCTGACAGTAAAATTAAGTCACATTTTCTTAATTTGGAGTCTAATCAACTCTTAATTTTATAAACATTTATTTGGACTGACCCAAACAACATTCAGGCATCTTTCATGCCTCAAAAGTTTTTTCTTGTTATCAAAACCATCCTTAAATGTATTATATTTATGTTCTATATTAAATCATCCTTTTGAGTAATTCTCTATCCTCAGAATTTCTCAGAATCTTGCATGTGGCTTAACAAGTGGTTCTCTGTACTTTTCTGTGAAAAAATGGCCTAGAGTTTAGGGCATTGGCCCTGCATTCAGAGGGTTGAGGGTTCAAATCCCAAGGCACCATTCCCAAACACCACTCCCCAGGCACCTTGTTGCTGGCAGCCCCCTACTGAGAAAGAATTTCACAGTTGATTATGTTTTTGACTATGCATGTGACAAATAAAGAACTGTGACAATTGACTAGTAGTTTTGAAGTTTTGAGAAGCCTCTGAATACTGCAATGATGGAGTGGAGCTTCACAGCATTGCTTGCATATTTGTTAGCTTTTAAATGTATTTTAGTTGACAATTTTTTAAAATTTTTGTCACAACGTATCACTCCAAAGATATTCCCCAGTCATTAGAAAATGTGTTTTGTTTTTCAGTTAGTTACTTCATTGTATGAATATTGACCACTGTATTGTGAAATTTATGGGACAATTATTAAATGTTCTGACACTGTTTTGTGGCATAATTTGCCAACATATACCAAATGAAAGCACATATTAGCTCTAAATATACAGGTGTTGGAACAGCAGTAAAATGACACAATTTTGAAGTATAGTAACATATTATATATTTTTTAATGAGTTATTGTTTAAAATTGTATAAAACAATATTTTCACTGACTTCTATAGATACAACTAAAACCAAGTGAGAGATGTACCATATCTCATGACAGAGCCAATATTTTTTTTCTAACTCAATAAAATATATTATAATCTATAAAGTATATTTTATTCAGTCTTTCTGTGCTGCCCAGTACCAAATGACTATTACTGGTCCATGGCCCAGTGTTTGGAGACTTCTGCAGTAGGTAACCAATAAATAAAAACAAAAATTTTGGCAGTTAATTGAAGTGTTTGACCCCAAAACTGCATGTTTTAATAGATTTTTTTTCTACACTTCATGCATTTTCAGTGTCATGTGATCCGTTAAAAAGCTCCAAAATGTGATGTTATGTATCTTTGCCCTTTTAGGTTAAATGGCGATGTAAAAAGTTGTCCAGTTTGAGGAAAGAGTGTGGCAATTTGGGGGCCTGGCATGCATTCCAATTCATTCCGATTAATTGGCTGTAATTGTATTATTAATAACATTATGTAAATATTAAGGAGAGCTGCTCTATCCAAATGCTTTTACTGAAATCTGATGAAACCTTTTATAGAAAGTAGTAAGTAAGAAGTAAAATGACAGTAAAACCTGTTTACTTTAAAAGGTAAAATCTGCTTCAATTGACCACTCTAATATCTTACCCTGCACATGCTTATTAGAAATATCTACTGTGGTGGCATTTGTAACACATTTGCCAGGGTAAAGGGTCAAGTACAGCCACCCAGCTCATGTGACCACAATGAACCTGCTCTCCCTTGTAGTTATCAGCCAAATAATTAGAGCCTTGTTCATCCCCTTGCTGTCTGCCTTGGCTTTGTTTTCAAAGCTGAAGCATCCATCTTCGCCCCTGACAAAAAGGGAAGTTGGAAAAAAAACAAACTGAAGCCGGTGGGGGAGGTAGAATTGTATGTGTGTGTGTGTGTGTGTGTGTGTGTGTGAGAGAGAGAGAGAGAGAGAGAGAGAGAGAGAGCAATGCAGCAAAGATAAGGGAGGATAGTGTTAAGGAAAATGATGAGCCAGAGGAAGGGAAAGATAGAGTAGGGAAGCTGGGATGCCACCTCATGAGACAGTTTGCTGTCAGGATGCTTCAGATTTATTGATGCCATTTTTTCTTCCTCTCTTTAGTTAATTGGAAGTTTGGGTGAGTGTAGAAGGAAAAAAATTTTGGCAAAGGTTGACAGATTAGAAGGTGGAAAGAAAGCAAATATGCTGTCTGGGAAAAAGTTGGATGTACTGCATCGGCTCTGAAAAGAGACATGACTTTTACCACATTGTCAAGTTAGAAGCAAAAAAAACCATTATGTTAATGATGTGGTTTTCTACAGGATCATTACATTTTCGATACAATAACTGTTTACCAGCACCCTGGGAAAGTACAGTTCTTGAAGCATCACCAATCAGCTGCTACTAGAGGCCGCCATTGTCTGTTTTATATAGGACTCTTGTTTTGTAATTATCTGTGTTTTACAGCTGTTGAGTGTTTATGTATTAGGTGAGTGTATGTCCTTATTGGTTCATGCCTGGTTTTGTCGATATAGAAGTTTCACTGGGTTCCTACCCAGGGTCGATCCAGGCTTTTGGCCAACATTGATGTTTAGGAACTTATGTATTCCAAGGACAGTGTAGAAACCAGCTGAGCCTGGCCCTGTGGGGCACTTGGTTGCAGGGGGCAGGGGGTGTGTCCCCCTCACATTTCATAATTATTTGTTTTGACCCCCCCTACATTTATCATAAATAATTAGTTCACCCAGTGCTGTTGAATCTTGAATTTTTTGCGAAAGAATGCACTCCACTAAACCAATACACGGATATCCAGTGGCATGTGTTCTTCTATTGATTAAGTTGGGGTGGATTCTTTTGCGAAAGATTCAAGATTCAACAGGGGTTTCCAAATCCCCCCACCCCCTAAAAGGACGAGACTTTACACGCACACTGCAACCCCACCAATCTTTAATAGTCTTAACAGTCTGCAATTGAACCCACAATGTCCTGATCATAGGGTGATTGCCCTAACCACTAGGCCACCAACTACCTGACTCAAAAACCCAAACAAAACCTATTTATTTCAGATTAACTGCTGTTGTACCTCTGTCAGAGTTTTCAGATTTGTCTAGGTTCAATTGTCATTTGTAAAATAAATAAAAAGACATTCACCTTATAAGCATAGAATATTTTTTTCAGACGTTGGACATACTTTTATAAAAGTGTATCTAACGTCTAAAGTATCGGATTCTCTTATTTTGGTAAAAGTATTTTTTCTGAAATTGCAGTTCAGTTATTTAAAGCAATATGTCAGCAAATAGAATAGAACATAAAATCATCCAGACTGAATACTAGCTTTCATTCACTCTATTTTGCCTGTTATTCCTTTTCAACTCATTCTTATGCTTTGTGAGAACACACATCAATCAAGACAGAAATTGCCATTTTCATTGGCTGTCACAAAATATGGCAACACTGACACTATGCTTAGTTTGGAAACATTATTTGCTCCATATTGTGGATGGCAGTATAAACTCCACTTGCCTGATCAGCAGTTTTTTCCTGCCACCCAGTCTCCTCCTCCGAGCTGTTCCAAATGATACCATGTGATCTGGCACATGCTCTGAGGGTCATCTCCATGGTTGATGTAAATATTTTTGAATAAAAATTACATTTAGAGTTGAGACCTTTGTAGTAGGCCCAAGGAAAAGCATGGGCACTCTAAAGTCTTACTTTGTATTGTGCATTCTCATCTATGAAGCAAGGTCATAAGTGGCACATTGCCAAAACCAAAAAAGAACCTGAAAACTGACAGTTTTTCATTACCGTGTCACTATATATACAGTTCAATTTTCACCCTTCTGGCAACAAAGAATCTTGCTTCAACCCAACTGATGGCAGCTGTCGCCACAGTAACTGCTGTTGTCAAGGGCATTTTGGAGACATTAATTATCAATTGTTTCATTTAATGACCTAACAAGATATCAATCTTAGTAGGTCAAGATGTACTGCATCCAAACTTTCCAGCTCCAGCTGAAGTTATTTACATGAGCAGGCTGATATATTTACTACTCAGTTTTGCAGGTATTTTAATGCAACCGTAATGCATACAATTATTTGCTTGAAGTTTAAAGTAGTAAACTAAACTTGATTATAGAAACTGAAATTTTAGATCGATGTTGGCTTGTTGAAGTCAATCTATAGCCATAATATGGTGTTGATCAAATTTTGTTATTTTGACAGCCTTTACTCTGGGATAACTTTCCTGTACATTTTAGAAGATGACATGGAAATTCACTTAACATTTAGCCAAAATCGCTAAAATGCTCAGTTAAGGCTCTGCTGTCGGCTAGAAACCGTCCATATTATACACTGCAAATCTTTTTTTATGGGTCATGCTAAGACAGGAAATGGCTTTCAACAAAGTTGGAAAACCACAATTTTCTAGAACATCCTAAATTGTAGCAATAAAATTTTACTTCTTTAAAACTTGGTGTGAATAACAATCATAAACTTCTTTCCCTTCTTTCTCTACCAAACTTTACATTTTGCAGCATATACACTGATAAGACAAAACATTAGAAGTACTTGTCTAATACAGTGTATGTAGGTGGTACATGTCAAAGTAATCTACATGACTGCCAGGATGCAAATTTCCTAGTAGAGCATTGTGTACAGATTACACAGCTTATGGCATTAGGCGTTTATGGTAGTTTGACCAGAATTGGACCAGATTTTCAACCTGAACACACAAAGGAAAGTATAACTTGCCCCCACACCACCCCCCACCCCCATGTCTGCTGCGTTTATAGTATATGAGTGCATTATATTTTTAGCATTTTTTTCTATCTAAAGTGTAAAAGCTCGTAACTGCTTTATAATAAATATATTTGATATCATGATTTGGTGCATCACAGCCTTGTGGGATTTGTAACTGAATAAATACACTTTCCCATGTCCCCCACACCCTGTCTGGTTTTTATTTTTTTTTTTGCTGTTAGAAAAGCCATATGCTTGTTATGTAACTGCTCACAGCTGTTGATGACAAGCCGCAAAACAATCTAATTGGAGAGCAATGAAATATGAGGCACGATGCACAGCAAAATCTGTTGTAATTACAGCACACAGAGGAGAGCTTAAAGCAATTCTAATATGCTCAATATCACTTTACAGTTATCTTTATGGATCTCTCCTTCTTCTCCAGAGAATGGCACGCTACAGGAAAGCATTTAATATGTTTTCATTAGTTATACATTTGTATAATACGGGAGCAATATATCGCAGGTTTGTATAGTCCACAACAGCCTTTTGATAAAGCGAGACCAATTTCATTATTGTTTTATATGATCTCCCAAAAGATGCTGTGCAAGGTAACAGCGCTAGGATGGAATGTTTTTAAAACTAGACCTCTGGATATTTAAGAGGAATTTATTTCAGAATATATTAATTTTAAGCAATTACACATGAACATGAGAAACGATAATCAATTATTCACGATTATTTTTGCGATTAATCGACTAATCAGGTCATGTGTACTGTGACGGCCACCTCGTCTCCGTCACGCCTTCCCCGTGTTCCCTCTCCTGAATATTAGTTGTCCCTATATTTCTGTCCCTCTGTTCCCCTGTCTCGTGCGCTCCCTCTCTTCCGCCACGCCCCCTTAACTCATCACACCTGTCCCTTGTCTCCGTGCTCCCCACCTGCGTCTCGTTCCCGTGCACTTTATAAGCCCAGCCGATCCTCAGTTCCCAGCGCTTGCATTGGTCTTGTTTGTCCCGTCTGACTTGCCTGTTTGCCTGTTTGCCTGCTTGCCTGTTTACCTGTCTGCCTGCTTGCCTGTTTGCCTGATTACCTGATTACCTGCTTCCTGTAGCCTAGTGCTAACCTGTCTTTCCTGTGTGTCTCTTGTTTCAGGTTCGTGCTCCTCGGGTGTTCGTGTAAGGTGACGGCTCTGGAAAAGCCTGCGTCCCTTACTCTCGCTACACACCCTTTTTGACAGCCGAGTGGCTGTACCCTGAGTTCCGGTTCTGTTTTGCTTTGTTTGTTCGTTTGAGGAGTACGAGCCTTGTCTTGTCTTGTTTTGTGTTCTGTGTTCTTTATTCTTTATTAAATTATACTTTAAACTGCTGAAGCGTCTCCCCCTTCTCCTTACCTGCGGCAATGAGCCGTGACATGTACACTGGACGTGAAATGTACAGCTTATCACACCAGCATGCAGCTGCTCCTTTATAACCATCATTATCTTACAGCTTAAAGTGTTTAAGGTGTGTGCCAACTTAAAATTAAGACAAGATGACGGCTTATTAAACTTCTAAGAAAATTTGCAGCATGTAGCAACAAACAATTCTTTCACTGTAGCTTAAATCACATAAGTAAATTTACAGTCCACAAGTAATTTGGACCCATTTACTCCTGAAATATTACTGTAGCTGAAAACAAAAATATGAAACACTTTGTAATCCAAATATGTTAAGTTGGTTAAATTGACACAAATGTCAGAGAATGACACAATCATCAAAATCCCTTATTTTACCCCCAGACTCCAGAGGGTTAAAGTATTGAATAGGAGAGGAGCGGAGCACATAATTAAAGGAGGTAACATTAGGCAACTTAAACTCAAATTCATTTCCTATTCAAACACGACATCACTGTTATTACATTACAGCAAACACATGTGTGCTAAGGAAAATAAAACCGTCATTGTAATGTAAACCTTTACAGCTATCAAAATAAGTATGCTAATGCATCACAGTTGTACAGCCATGTAAGGCAAGTTCCATTTTGCATTGCATGTTCTTTTCGTCTATTTTCTTAAAATGCTCCCAAACTTTTGAGCTCGTTGCTATGATGACAGAGAAGGTCTTACAAAGCTTAAAAAAATAAACAATGCGCTGACTATTAAATTTTCGTCGTAATCATCACTAAGATGTTGCCAATTTCACCAACCTTGGCAACCCTAGTCCTAAACAATATAACAGCGTGTGTACCACATATTACAATTGTAGTCAGTAGTAGCCTCTCACATTCCCTAAAAGTGTCTGGGCTCTTGTTAGAGATGTAGTTTTCCACTTTGGTCACTGTTGACTTTTCTCTTTGTTTTCTGCTTATTGATGGATCCCCATAAGCACTGTCCAGTGTAGACTGGATTTTTAAAAAACCTTCAATAGCTGCTAGAACTGAAGATTTTATCACACAAACAAATACCACACAATCCTATGGCCGAGTGTTCCTTGTGTCATACATAAACACCACAGTGCACAGTGTGAACAGTGTGAAATCTTCCTCTCTATTTAACTTTAGGTGAAGTACCTGGCAACCAGGAACACAGCACTAAACACTATGAAACACAATGTACTTAAAATATTCTTAACTCTACCTTAATTTAGCCCTTAAAATATGCTTAATTTGAATTAAGTGCCCATTAATTTGTAAACCTTTCCCTTAATTTTACCTTAAAAGTGGATTTAAGGTGTGAGTGTGAAACCCCTTAATCCTAAATATATGGCATTTTCTTCAGGAGGCTCAGTTATTTAAGGGGAAATTTTTAAAATAATGGAAAAATTCAGTAGTTTTACCCCTTAATCAGGGTTCATCTGTGCACTTTTCTGCTTAATTTTCCTTACTTTACTGGAAATTAAGGTAAAAATTAAGTTTATATTAAGGGGTAAAATTAAGGGGTTGGGTTTCGTAGTGAAAGGGTACCTCACTAATGCCACTAGCATTTTTTTGGTATTCAAACCTACAGCTTTCTGATCGCAGGACAAACACATTAACCACTAGGCCTTCAGCTGCCCTGTTCCACCACTGTTAGGTTTCCATCAGGGATCATTTTATGAGTGATCATGCAGGGCAACTGCAAGAACTGTAGATATCAAGTAGGAACTATCATTTTTCACACTTGAACAGCACTTTTTTCCCACTTGGAAAGTCAGAGTTTCTCAAGAGCTTCTCTGAGCTGCAAACCTGTGACATCACTTTAACATTCCAGAACCTATAGAACAAGAAGTAACAGCATGTTTTTTTCTTTTAAAGCAGGTATCTGAGTCTCTGTCAGCTATGCGGTTTTGGATATGAATTGCACACAATTGATAACAGGATACACTATGAAAACACAACTTAAAATATGCTTAACTCTACCTTAATTTAGCCCTGAACATATGCCAAACACCTTAATTTGAATTAAGTGTCCATTAATTTGTAAACCTTTCCCTTAATTTTACCTTAAAAGTGATTTAAGGTGTGAGTGTGAAACCCCTTAATCCTA
>JBBKCR010000022.1:203671-215604 GCA_037577295.1 Ladigesia roloffi
TGAGCATTAAGTGTATTTCTAAAAACAAATATGCACCAAGATTTGCAAACATTTGCAGCCTTCTGTAAGTCTGTAAAACTGTAGTGATTTCAGACCTCACAGTATTTCATTTTTCACAGTAATTTGATTGTGACAATGTGTGGAAAAGAGTTGTCTGCACTGAAAAGAGAGAGACACTGATGTTAGTTAAATCTGTCTCTGTCTGCTGATCCGTCTCTTGCCTCTCTGAGGGGCTGCAGGGAGAACCTAGGCAATGCCAACAAGGGATTTGGCAGCTGACAAACGACAAGCTCCAACACGGAGTGGCGGTGAACTGCCACCATCCTCCATCCTGTCTCCATTCCAGTGAGAGCCTTAAAAATGGCAACCTGGAAAGGTCCAGCTCATCATGCCGGAGGGTATAGTCACTGCCCTCCTGTGGAACATCACATCATGACACACAATTCTACCTGGTGGCAGACTAGAGGAAAATTACAACTGAAAAGGAGGTAGGAGGTCAGTGGGATATATCTAGATGTGCATTTCAAATGGAAACAGGAAATTCCCTCCCTTTCAGTTATCCAGTCCGTGTGATAAAAATGCAAAAAGCATGATGTCGCATTTACCACCATGCTACCATCCCCACTAAGACACCTTAATTTAGTCAGCAGTTAAATATCAAAATGATATAATAAAAAGTCTGTCTCACATATGCCTATGTGGTAGGTAAGAATGACATTTTAATTGACCAATGATGTTGGCTGAATCTCAAATATAAATAAAGAAGCTTATATAATCAACAATCAGTCCTCTAAAAGTGATAATTGCCACTGATACTGTTACAAAACTGTATCCGTACTGTAATGAATAGACAGGTCTAACAAGAGGAAATGTGCCTTCATGTTCTGTACCTAACTGGCTCTACTGTGACCCTTCCTGCTGATGTCACAGACATCTTTACCCAGGATTCCGAGAGAGCACAACACAGAGGAGAGCTTCCAACACTCTGTGCAGTGGTAGCCAGTGCAGTCACTGGCAGTTAGAATTGAAATGAAGTACATGCTAGCCTGTACCCAAATTGTATTCATGCGACTCGGGGAGACATAACTAGTGGGTGGAACTGGTCACTAAAAAATTGGAAAGAAATCATGGGAAAATCTCAGTAAAAAAACAACAGCACATGTCCCACATATTTTTACTCACCAATTTGAAAACATGAATTCACAATGAATTCACAAAAACATGCAAAAAGTGCCAGAGTGACCACTTCTGTCACAAAATAACCTTTCACTCTGCCAAAACACTCCCCTGTGGTACTGAATGAATGTGTCTCTCTTGCCTCACCTTGTACTGGCTCCCTCCTCTCTGCCTTGTTAATCATTTGCAGCCATGGCCCTGAGGGGGAGCCTCTCTCACCAACCAAATATCACCCTTCCCGTTAGGCCCTCGGCCTGAGTCAACCATTAGCTAATTCCCGGCCTGTCCTACAGTCATCCTGGCCAAGATTCAACAGGGCGACTGGCCAATAAAGACTACTATAGAGTTTTAGACAAAGACAGAATGGAAAAGGAGAACATAAGCCATACGAAAGACAGCAGAAAACGAATAAAAAACCATATGTGAATAATTGCAATTTAACAAGTAGCACAGAGTGTATGGGAGAGATAAAGAGGAAGGAGCAGCGTTTTGTGTTGTAGCACTATAAATAATTCCTCTTTAAAGGAGACTCTTTTTATTATTCATAAAAGCCTCTCATGACCTAGAAATGCAGCTCAGAATGGCGGTGGGTCCACAGTGCGGATGAGGGGGCGCCGGTATGCGCAAGCCAGGGAGTGGGGGGCCTCCTTCATTGTGTCACAGGGTGGGAATGATGCTAACAAGCTCTCAATAGCTACGCTAATTAGTCTGTTCCCTGTGACATACTAAGCTTAGAGATAGCCCTCTACAGAGCTGTAGCAACACTCTAGATTTACCAGTGAACGTGAGTGAGGACGGGGAAGTGAACTGTACAGGATCATTTATAGTAGGCCTGTCACGATTAACAATAAATCAATGAATTGCACGATAATTAAAATGAGATCGATCATTTTCTGGCCACGATCATTTTCACTTGTTTGCTTTCCAACGGACTCCACTGTGGTACATTGGTCTCTAGCGCCCCCTCTCGTAATTACACTACAGTCTGCAGTGATGTGGACGAACCTCAGTCATGGCAAGAGGAGAACAAGGGAGCTGTCAAACGGGCAGCTCGAAAATTAGTTCTGTTCCGTGCCTCCCTACTCATTTTGACCACATCATTTACAATTACTTTGCCGTTTGACTAAGCATCTTCTACTAATCCGATTGTCTCTAGGTGGGTCGCCATGCCCAATCTGCCCCATATCCGTGTCAAAGCAATTTTTTCCAGGAAGCCAAAGCAATCAAACATTTCCTCAGTACTGGCTTGAGTCTTGTGATCTAAAAGCATGAGTGAAATATTTTGCATTAATGAAAAATAAGGCACTTCTTTCTTAAGGGGTTGCATATGTCCCTTTCAGGAGATATTATCAGCACTTATAGAGTACTTGTAAGGCATAAAACAGGTCGTAAACTAACATTAATGTAAGAAGGAACATTTTATTCCATTTCGTTTTATTTAATTTCCTCACAACTGAGCCAAAACTTCTCACTAGGATATCCAAATACTACAGACAGCTCCAAAAAAAAATGAAGGGAACACTTAAACAACACAATGTAGCTCCAAGCCAGTTACACTTCTGTTGAATCACTTAGGAAGCAACACTGATTGACAATCAAATGTACAATTGGAATAGACAACAGGTGGAAATTATAGGCAATTAGCAAGACGTCCTCAATAAAGGAGTGGTTCTGCAGGTGGTAACCACAGACCACTTCCCAGTTCCTCTGCTGGTGGTGCTTTCACTCTAGTGCTAGTATGAGACCAAGTCTACAGCCCACACGTGTGGCTCAGGTATTTCAGCTCATCCAGGCTGGCACATCAATGCGAGCTGTGGTAAGAAGGTTTGCTGTGTCTGTCAGCACAGTGTCCAGAGCATGGAGGTGCTACCAGGAGACAGGCCAGGACATCAGGAGACATGAAGGACGCCGTAGGAGGGTGACAACCCAGCAGCAGGACTGATACCTCTGCCTTGGTGCAAGGAGGAACAGGAAGAGCGCTGCCAAAGCCCTGCAAAATAACCTCCAGCGGGCCACAACGTGCATGTGTCTGCTCACACATTCAGAAACAGACTCCATGAGGGTAGGATGAGGGCCCTGCAGGATGTTTGGCATTTGCCAGAGAACACCAAGACTGGCAAATTCGTCACTGGTACACTGTGCTCTTCACAGATGAAAGCAGGTTCACACTGAGCACATGTGACTGATATGAAAGAGGCTTGAGGTGCTGTGGAAAATGTTCTGCTGCCTGCAACATCCTCCAGCATGACCAGATTGGCAATTGGTCAGTAATGGTGTGGGGTGGCAGTTCTTTGAGGGGACGCAAAGCCCTTCATGTGCTCCCCAGAAGGAGCCTGACTGCCATTATGTATCAAGATGAGATCCTCAGACCCCTTGTGAGGCCATATGCTGGTGTGGTTGGCCCTGGGTTCCTCCAATGCAAGACAATGCTAGATATCATGTGGTTGGAGTGTGAGTTCCTGCAACATGAAAGCAATGATAACCCAGTCCTGTATCCAATTGGGACATCATGGCTCGCTCCATCCACCAATGCCACGTTGCGTCATAGACTGTCCAGGAGTTGGATGCTTTAATGGAGATCCCTCAGCAGATCATCTGCCACCTCATCAGGAGCATGCCCAGGTGTTGTATGGAGGTCAAACAGGCACAGAGAGGATACGCACACTACTGAGCCTCATTTTGACTTGTTTCAAGGACATTACATAAAAGTTGGATCAGCCTGTAGTGTGTTTTTCCACTTTAATTTTCTCCAAATCCAGACTTCCATGGCTTGATACACTTGAATTCCATTGATAATTTTTATCCTAAAGTATATTTCATTCCTTCAGATCCAGGATGTCTTATTTTTGTGTTCATTTCATTTTTTTGAGTAGTGTAAAAGAAAAAAAAAATCTAAGTTTAGGAATAAAAAAAGCCACTCATCACAAACAGAGTCATGGGTGCATTCGGAAGGTGAAAGATATATTTTGGACGAGTCACTGGTCAATTATAGGGCCCACACAAGCACACTCACACCTAGGTTTAGGTTATCTCTAATTTGTCTGTGGATAATGGGAGGAAAAATCCCTGTCGATACCCACACAGAGTATTCTCAAACTTATTTTAGGTCCAAAAGACAATGAGTAATGTTATTGTGCTAAAATGATGTCATATTGTTTACTTTTGCATATGCACAGAATAAGATTTATAGATATATTAAAGGTGTTAAAGAGTTGTTGTGTAGTTCTGTTGGCTGTGAACAGTTATGTTTGATTGATTTAGCTTTTTGGGCATGGTGCTTTAAAAAGACCATATTAAGTGAAGTATTTATTTTAATATGTCTGCATTAGCTTCTTTTTGGGAGGCTATGGTATTGAAATCAATAGAGGAAAAGCATTTCTAGATAGAAAAAGTGCTCAAAAGGGGACTATACGTCGAAAGATTTCAGAAGTACCCCAGACTGTCACTCAATGGCACTTCCATATTCCCTAGGGATTACAAACACATTTTCAAACATATGCAGCACCATGTGAGACATGATGCAGGTCTATGTTTTACCTCAAAGTGTTAACACTATTAATGTGGAGCCTTCCATGCACAGCATTTTCTACACTGGTGAAAGCTTCACAGCAGGAAACCCATTTTTGCTGAGAGGTTTAGCCACATTTACTGCTTCTGAGATAATGTCTAAGTGTGATTCACAATACTTCCACAGGAATACAACACAGTGCATCAACCCCTTTTGCTCTTTCAGTTTTCTTACTTTTGGCTGTGACCATGTTGAGGAGATATTTGTGATTATTTTGATTTATTATCAGTGTATTACTTTTTGGAGCTCAACCGGTGCAATTGACTGTGGACATTTATTTTTGGCACTTTGTTGCATTACTGCCGAGAACATCGACATTTATAAATATGTGGCTACTTTTAATTAGGTGTGCTGTAGTATATTATCCATAAGGCCTATGTGCATGCACATATTTGGATTGTTGCAACCTGCAAGCCCTAGCACTTAAGTAAGGAGTGTAAATTAATCACAGACAAGTGTTTTGCAAGTGTCTTTTAAAAGCAAAGCTGCTGATTCTTATCACAGTGATGAGCTGCGAGATTAGGCGTAATCACTCTAACGAGGACGAGGCTGAAGTGAGGACATTCATTTTTTGCTGAAAGCAGGGTTTCTACTGCCGCATTCACACAGCACAGATAAGCTGGTCTGATTTATTTCCTATTCACCGTGTAGAAAGTCCCTTATGGACAAATATACCCAGTGCATCCTCAATGTGGCCACTCCTATGCATACAGGCAGTAAAGATTATGTATGTAATTGTCTGGAATGATGGTTATGTGATATTCAATTATAATTAATTAATGACACATTCGATTATTTAGCAAGTTACACAATAAAGTATAATTGCATTTTATTTACATGTGTGACCTGATCTGCCGCAATGATTCGGCATTCTGTTCATTCAGATGGACTGATTATGTTAAAAAATTACAAAAATGTTGATTTAAATTTTTGGTTTAAATGAAAGAAAAAGCCTTCAAAAAACGAAGTTGCATTGTGGAAATAACTGTGAAAAGGTACTTAAAATGCTATTTAATTTGAGTTGCAGCTCTCAAATCTTGAAGGGAATGTCTAAAATCAAGTCTGTTTTTACTCCAATCAAAGATTTCCCTGTGTTCCAGGTCTTCTCAGAAACGACACGGTCTTAGCTGTCCAAATATGGTAATAAAATATCAGTCCCTGGTCTTAGTAAACTTTAGTAATTCAAAATGCTTATATCATGGTCTCTGCACACACCTGGCTCGATCCCACGCAGCATCACAGAAAAAAAATTATGCGATTTTCTTGGTTTTTAGTTGGAAAATGGTGCTGCGATACCATAATTCAAACAATTGTAACTTGACAACAAGTTTGACCAAGATATTGTTTTAAAGCTTAATTTCTCGTCTTTTCAGTGACACTCCAAAATTTTGAGTCACTCCAATTCATTTTGCCACAGCAGGTCACATTTAAATTATCATCAACTAGGGATAGACCAGTGTTGAATTTTATATTCTTTCCCAGATTTTTTTATGGCCAAGCCATTTTTGGGTATTTTTTATACATCAGGAAGGTTTTTTTTTAGCCAAAGTTGCAATATTATTATTATTTAGCCTTGAATATCTCAACATGATATTTTCATTACCATAACATAGAATGACTAACATAAAAATCATAGAATGAATACAGTGCTACAGCTACAGTAAGAGACAACTTGCTTTTTAACGACTAATTAGCTCATGCCATTTTGGTTTTGGTGTAGATACATCATTCAGATACAATACGTTTACTATAAAAGTCTATATATACTGATCATCCATTGCTGTATTAACAGCTGTATTTTTCAGGTTGTTTTATGAAAATAGATATGGGAAATGGATCGTTTTTCTTTTTTCAAATCAAGACAGTCACTAATAATGTTTCAAATTCAACTAATTATTAAAGCATTATTCTTGTATTACTTGTAAAAATGTGATGTGTACTAAAAATGTTGAATCTTCCTGAACTACAGAGTTTGTTTTATTGAGCTTTGAAATAGTTTTTTGTTTTTAATTAAAAATTATACCATGCTTTTGTTTTCATCAGCGATAATGAGGAGTCATCCTAGGCTTAACCTGTAATAATTTGTGCAAAAGAGGCAACGTTAGTGCAATAATTATTCCTAATTAGAATTTTCTCCTTATTTATTCATGCCAAAATGAAGTTGTAAAGAAATGAGTGAAGAAATCATGATCAGAAAGGGAAAAACAACAAAACAGGTCATAAATATTTATCGAAGCGAGCGGATCTTTCAGAAACACGCACTACACTACTTTTACACTATTACTCAAACAGGACACGGAACACATTCTCCTCATATAAAAACAAAACTGTGATATGAATGTTTTACGTGCCCAAGCATGTTTGCTCTGTATTATGTCCACTCAATCACAATTGCCTAAAACTTTCAATTTCAAAAATAAAAAAATAAAAGTTTGTGTGAAAGTAAGCATAGCTACAAGATAACGCACAGGCTCTGCAGGTATTTTACATTATTTTATGGAAAAACAGAATGTGATATATACATGCCACATTCATGCTGAATAATTAAGTATCTATTCATATAAATTTTTTATTTTGTAGCCCTGCAGCTAAAAAAGTTACTTAAATGGTGGGCTTGGGTGTTTTGATACTCAGTAAAGCATCCAAATGAGTTATTTCAGCCTCTTTTCCTTTTGTTTGACCTGTTGCATGTGCAGTAAAGGAAGATGGGACTGGATTTCTCAAAAGCAACTTAGCATAAAGGTGATTTTAATAGAAAATACATCACATCGATCACCCAGTCGACAGACAAAGAAGTTCTTCACTCTTATTAACATCATTTTGGACAATTTTATTATTTGGACTGCACCAAAGTTTGGCTGTTGTTGCAGTGCAAAGCAGATTTCCATCATTTGTAACAGTCCTTCCACAGACGTAGGCAACTTTTACATGAATAGAACATGATTCCAGTCCACAAACAAATGCACAATCCCTATGCCTAATTCCTACATTGACGGTAATCACCATCCACCCCCTGCTTGTCACACTGGGGGATGCTTCTTTTTTGTGCCAGAATGCATGTAGGTCGATTTTTAGTCCATAGCAATCTATGTATTGTCAGTAAATTATACACCTATCAGTCAAGTGGAGAGTAATTAACGCCATCAGGTGTGAATCAAAGCACTGTTTGGGTGTCATGTAGCATAATTTGCTGCCTTTATAGCCCATCGTAGTGCTATAGAGACGCACTCCATCTTTTGCTACAATCAAGCAGTGATTCTCCTAAAGTGTGGTGGAGCTTAATTACAGGAGTATTCTGAGAGGCTGGGTGCAGCTAGTTCTGATAATGTAAGATATGATGCCTAAGCTGGAAAAAGAAAGAGAATGGAGGCGACATAGACAGAAGAAATTGGATGGTGTATGTAATTGTATTTTGCCATTGTTTATTTAGATTCTCACCATAGACTTCACTCCTCCTTAGTTCACCTGTGTGACATTTGTGGCCCTTCCTGTCCCAGGTGTTTCAAGTCTAATCTAATGTTGAAATACCGCTGTGTCTAGGGGTGTGGTTGTCTTGGTATCCCAGCTGCCAGTGTCACCACTGGGGTACTCTTAAGAAAGCTAACGTCCCCATACAATGCTCCTCGTTGGCCTTCGTTGGCAGCAGCCCACTGTTTCAATTGCTAAATCGGTTAAATGCAGGGAAAGAATTCCACACTCTTCACATTGGGAACAGTGTATAAATGAAATTAAGTTAATACTTTATCTTGTTGTGTTGTATAGCTTTTGGTCTATTGTTTTGATCTATTGCTGCTCTTAAATTTGTACTGTCCACTTTCTGCTGTAACAATGCAAAATTCTCACTTATCTTATCTTGTTTTCTAGTTATAATATTTTCTTGGTTTTGAATCGGGGGTTTTTTTCCTTGTTTTGGTTACTTGTGTAATACAAAATTAGCAATACTGTTAAACTCCAAAAAAAAAAAAAAATGCAATTCTGCCTATGCATATTTAAGCTTAATTGTGTTCACTTGTTTACACTTGGAAAATCAGTTAAACATACATGTTCAATCTTTTGCATATATACATTTTTGCATATGATTAACATATTAAAACATTTTTGGTTGCAGAATGGATTATAGGGAGTTTTATAGGGAATCTATATAATGTGTTGACTACTATTGGTCTGATAATGAAAAAATGCAAAAGTGCAGACAATAAATAAATAATTCGTTTTCAAAAAGACACTTTTACTAACAAACACCACTTCATCACTTCAGAAAGTTAAAAGAGATATTAAATTATATTAACTATATGTATGATACTGCCATGAGTGGGGCTTCTAAGGTCTAAAAAGTTAGTTTTGGTATTAATAATCTTAATATCTTTTCTAGTGTGTCATGTCTACACAGTCATAATATATTGGAGATGGCCACTTAGTCATAGATCAGTTTGTGCCTCTCCCCATTGCTTTCTGCTTTCTCAAAGTCTTACAAATAACAACATGACATTTACAGTGCTCAGTTAAAACGAGCTGTTGTCTTCCAGATATCGGGATTGTTCCTTATTGGGCACTTACTGATAAACCTGTATTGAGCTGATGACATTTTGAGGCAGATTTGATTTGAGCGATTGCACTTCTTGCCTGTTTACACAGACTGTGTGTCTTCAGGATTTACATCATGCATCTGTGTTTGGGAGTGGACATTTATTTGTGCTTTCTCAACTTTTCATTGGCTTGAAGCAAACAAATACCCACTCAACCTTTCCCTTATGATGCTCTATATTCTGTGTTTAAATTGACCAGCTCACCGAGAGACAGGATTAGCAGGTCGAGAATAGGGTGTGTTTGTGTGTGTGTGTGTGTGTGTTTCTTAAATATGAATCAAAAGTTATGTAGCAATGTTTTAAGCTGTACAATTTGAGCAATATTCATTTGAGGTATAATCTTCTATAAGCCTTTGTTTGTGCACAATGGCCATGCAAACTACATTTCCCATGATGCCTCAGCATCTTCTGTTGACTGCGTTCAGAGCTAGTAGTACCATGAAAATTGCTCGCTTATAGTAAAGCTAAACACTCATTCTCAATCAAATCAAATATTAGATCACAGTAGTTAGGTTAGATTTTAATGTTTGCTGTCAGTTTTAACATCATTTTTAATTCTTTATTTCATTTCTGAATTTCTGAAGGAACATCATTGTTCTAGCAAAGCCACCAGCCCTGGTCCAAATCAAACTAGCTTGTTTTGTTTGACACTAGAACATTTTTTTGCCAAATTATTGCTTCAAAATGAGGGGTCATTTAAAAAATACCAAACATACTAACAGTTTTTCTGTGTGTCTCAATTCTTGGCACACATCCTAGTCATACCGATGACCTGCACGGATTTCCCATATTCTTTCACTCTAACAGAATGTCTCCTCTCTGCAGCTGCAAAGTGCACATTCGTAAAGTGCCTGTGCATGTCAGTGGGCTGCACAACAAGGTCTCTGGGGAGAACCTGGGAGCATAAATGTAGCATAATTGCTAGCCTGTCCCTGTCTGCTACCAGGGCTGCAGTGAGCTCCTGAGCACTTGTGACCACTCCAACTACCCTAACAAAATTGTACCCTGTCGTCAATCATTTACTGAACGCCTGTAGATGTGGCAGTCAACTAATATTTGTCTGACTTGGCTGCCAAAGATGCAAATTTCTTCCCAATCAATAGACCCATCTCAGATACATGTCGCCAAATCAGCCCCATGAGCCCCATGTGTGTGTGTGTTTGTGTATGTGAGAGAGAAACACGTGTATAAAATTGATATTGCATTTAGTGTGAGGCATAAACAGAAAAATATATATATATATATATGCATGAGCAAGACTGTTGAGATTATTGTACAATTGGGGAGTCAAATTGATTAGTGTGTAGTGTGTGTGTGTGTGTGTGTGTGTGTGTGTGTGTCCTATGTGTGCATAGAATGCAACCATTTACTGGCCCACTTACAAACATTCGAGTCCATGCACAAAAATACCCTTCCATTTCTGAATCACTGAGCAGTTAAACAATAATTTCAGTGCCAGAAAACATTTTGACAGAAAGGTTTTCTCCTACTAAGGACTGGGGACCAGTTTTCCTAGATGTCTTATTTTACTCTGTATCTTTTGGATGGTTCCCTCACAACAGGCCCCCTTGCCAGGCTGCTGCTGTCATCTTGGCTTTGCATAATAGCTGCAATATATTTTGCCCCCAAAAAACTGCGAGCGGAATGATTGATGTAGCAGGGGAGCTTGATTAACAGATGCTAATAGTGGTTCTTTCCTGCAGAGTTGTTTGCTTAGAACCGGATGATTGCTTTCCCGAGAGTCGATTGGGAGGAAGCAGGCTCAAGCTCGTCTGCTTTAAACTGCAGTATAATATGTCCCAAAGTCACTTCCCACACATTTAGGCAAAACGTATTTTGCTTTCTTAACTAATGGAAAATCAGGTTCCCAATTATTTGATAATTTTTTTTTACAAATTATTACAATTTTTGACAAATTCATTATTTGACCAATTCTTTTCCAAGACCTCTACATTTACTGCATGCTTATTCCAAGTGGGAAGTAGATCATATTCCAATATGGCCGCCAGATATCACCCACAGTTTACTAGCTGGAATTTCAAAATGTTAACCCACAGGTTCCAAATCCAAGAAGGTCATGCTACAGATCTCATGTCAAGATGATTTGTCATTGCCTCATTCTTACTGTACAAGTGAATCAATACCCTCATGCCTGACCAGCTTTTGAAGGATGTGGAGGTAATGAAATATTACCTGGACCACCTCTTTCAATGCAGCAAACTCTAGGCTAGGAAATATGGGTCAAACCGCAATTCTTAAAGACAGGCTATGTGGCCCATTGACCAAAGGCAACATGACAGCACAAATGGAAGCCTCTCTGGTGCTACTGCCATAATGAAACAGAACAGATTCCATTATGCTTAATAAAGGCTGATGTATTGGCTTAGCACATTGATTATTACCCATCCCCCCATTCCTTTTATGTAACATGTCCACTTCAATTTCACTCTCCACATGTTGGATTCTCTACATCCCAACTTCAGCTTATTTAAGGTTCTTATTTTAAAGGATAGTTCACCCTACAATGAAAATTTGATGTTTATTTGCTTACCCCCAGGGCATCCAAGTCGAAGGTGATATTTTTTCCTCAGCAGAACACAAAC
>JBBKCR010000022.1:250709-267601 GCA_037577295.1 Ladigesia roloffi
CTTGATTTACTAATAAGTTGCGTTCAGTTCAAAGTTCACTGAAATATGAACGTGTTCAATGAACGCGTTCTTTTGAAATAGTTCATGCACAACACTTCAGGGGGGGTGGGGGGTTTCAACACCCCCACTTTTGTTGAAACCTGATTCCATCACGCCCACTTTTGTCCGACTAAAATGTATTAAATTGTATAAATTGTATTTAAAACTTGGCTTCCCCATCCCAAAACACCCGCACCTTTGGAGAGTTTGATTCGCCCCTGAACTAACCTGAAAGGTAATTGCTAAAAACATGCACTACCTTACATCATGATCTTGCATCTTCTGCTTGATCTTTATAAAGAAAGTTTTAATTGAAAACCTTTTTCTTTGCTTTTCTTCCCAGAAACTCAAATTCTTTGCAGTCGCAATGCAGTCGCAATGTACCATGGATGGTTTTCTCAGTTACGTGATAAGCTGTGCTTTTGCATTATTTATAATCATAACCTCACTCACTGATATATTACAAGGCGGGAGATTTTAAAACATTGGTATGCTAATTAATTTTGTAATCCCTTGCTAAATTTGAATGCTGCTTCATAATCTCAGTGCCCGAGCATCAGACCAAATCCATTCTGGCAAGAACATCAGTGCTCATTTGGGAGAAATCATGTGCCTAGGCTTAATCATCCCTTTACTTCTTTCTTTTAAATGAAAATGATCCCTTTATGACGAGCAGTCAGCCGTGTGAGCATCCTGCGTTTCATATCAAAAGCGTGACACATAAGATATAAACAAGATGCCACAGTCACTAGACATCCTATTATATCTTGTTTAGATCTTATACTTTAGATCTTGGGATTTTTCCACAGTTCTGCCTTTAACAAAAAGCCATTTGACTCTCTTTATTAAAGTTTGAGCCTTTAACACAGCTGAACAGTAATCCATGAATACATACCTCTGATAATTTAAAATTAAACACTGGGGATGTGCAAATGCATTGTTAGGACAGAATATCCCTTATTTGGCTGTCAAAAAAGAGACCTACAAGGACTAATTGCATTTTGCTTTTCTCTCCTGATGCTGGGTGAAAACATTTCCTCAAATAACTGAGGCAAGATGATTTCTCCTCAGGTGGCATTGGCCTGCACTGCTTCAGAAAAACAACCCTGCTGACTCCAACATTTATGAATCAGAGAATTTCATGGTAAGATTCCACTCTAACTGGTGCTTACTGAGTATCCATCCGTTCTGGGTCAGCACTCCTGGCATGCATGTACAGAGCACATTGAGTATGGAGACAGAGAACGATGAGGAGAATACCACACACCCACAATGCAAAGGGATAAACAAAGGATCTTGGCTTTTCACAGTCTGCACTGTAGTTGACAGGATTTGTTTTGGGTTGTCATATATGCCCCTTACTCTTTAAAACATGGAGGGCCTTCTACTTCTGAGATTTATGGCTTGAAGCAAAGAGAGTGCACAGTTTGAATACAGTAGGTAGGATTTGAATTTCTGTGCATGCTGGGCCTTTCATAGGGAGGCTGGTGGAAAATTGAAAAAAATATCAGATGTAGAACTTTAAAGGCTTATATGCTGTACATTTCTGGCATGTCCTATGCCTTTAATATTTCAGGTGATGTATATTTGTGTAATGATGGAGGGTGTGGTCTAAGGAGATCAACACCCCATATCAAGGTGTGCATAATTATTAGGCAGCTTCTTTTCCTCAGGCAAAATGGGCCAAAAAGAATTTAAGACACTCAGAAAAATAATGTAGAGGCTGTAGTTCATCAGCAGATTAAGAAACAGACAAATGCTATGAATGGCAGGACTATTACTTTTATTGAAATGAAGGATGGCTTTATTGGTAACTTTGTGTTAATTTATTGATTATTAAGGTTTAAATGAGAGAAGTCAGGCAGAAACGGTTAAATTCAACTTGTTTGTTAATAATTATCACTAACAGGTGTAAATGAAAAACTGTAATGGTACAATTGTATTATTTCATTTAGTAGCATAATAATTCTGCACATTAATTGTTGCCTAATAATTGTGCACACCCCTAAGAATGTGCACACTCAAATTTTCTACATTCATGTTTCAGGTGTTTTAACATTTTTTTTTACATTTTCGATTGAAAGTTAGTGTTTTAACATTTTGGATTGAAAGTTAGCATATTAAAATTAATCTTCAAAATACTCACATATTTTTGCACACGGTGTAGACAGATAAAAGCTCTATTCAGTACTGCACTACAGTCAAGATATAATAAACAAACTGTGAAGCTCACTGATATAATCATCAAGAAATCCTTTCAGGTACCCAGACATTTTTGAAGGCTCAAAAGCTACATTTAATTATTGGCAGTGAGGAACAATTATATGTTTAAAGGGACTGTCAAGTGTGTTGTCTTAAATATTTTATGATTTAAATTTGCTTAAAACTTCAACAAGAATAATGTTGGTGATCTCCATTGAGAAATTCTCCTTTATGGTGTCTTCTGTTGTAATGGTGGGAGGGTCTATTCCAAGAAGCTGATGTCGTGTTGGTCCTAACATAATTTGGGCAAACTTTGTTATTTGTCATTTGCCACAGCCCTGGCTTACAGACATCAAAGTCTTTTTAGCTGTGCCTTTATTACAGTGAGTGCAATTTGAGCGTCATGCCTTAGCCACTATGAAATTACTGTAATTTGTGGCTTATTGTAGCTTATTGTATTAATATGAGAAGATACAGCACCAGCTCCACACCATTAAAACTGAACTTTTGTGTGGGAGATGCTGCCAGAGAGACATATGCAGGCAAATAGTAAATATTTTAATGTAAAAGTAAATCAAGTTCTTTAATAATGTATTCCTTTTGCCACTAACACCTGCAGACAGAGGCATTTTGAAAAGCCTGAAGTGGAAAAATAAAGGGGTGATTCCATAACGGATATTTCACACAGATTTCCCAAACTTGCTTTTGATTAAAGTAATGCTTCTGTAATTTACTCTGTTGTTTACATTTACATCTAGGTAGCAGTACCATCAGTTTCTGGCATTGTATTTTTATACTGTAGCATGTTTGCACTAGCATGTGGAGGTTTTCAACAAAGCTGTGAAAGCTAAAACTAGCTGCTAAATGCTAAATGAATTTGCTAATTTAAAAAAGCTAGTTTTGTAGCGTAGATTCCATATTTGAGCTGGAAATTGTAAATAAATCAATATTTTCATGGTTGTGACATAACAATGTGAGTAAAAACTTATGTATTCACAGCTCAGTTATAGATGTTAGTCTGAGAAGGAGAACAGTTAGAAAATTTGTATCAATTGGGAACCTTCAGTAGGTTCAGAAAAAGCTTTGCATTTTCTGGGAAACAATAGATGTCTGTAATATCTAATTCATTTTTATTTAATAGTCATTATACTTGATGAATTAGACTTTTGGAAGTACTGAAGCAGTATTTGTATTTTATTATCCTAAGTTTGGGTGCAAAAAAATGGTTAAATTCTAAACTGAATGCAAGCTGTTAGAACAGGAAATCAGTGAAAGTCACCATAAAGGTTTTACATAGAAACAATATTTACAATGCAAATACAAATATAAAGCTCCCGACATATCGTACACTTCTCCAACACCCTGAAAAATATGCGTAAATGTATTTTTTTGGCAAACTCTGCCATCCCCTTTCACCCTCACTATATTCTTGCTTGCAAACACACAGGCCCAGTCAGACACACACACACTCAACTGCTAGCAATAAATATCGGACCTCTCCATGCTGTGACAGGGGTGGTGGGGATGTGGCGTGTGGAAATCAATTTACTCCTTGATGCTGCGTAAACTGTGGCATGGAGCTTTAGCTCAGATACACCTGAGAGTTTCTGGCCCTTTCTGTCAGACGCCTGCACGCCACTGTGAATTATTCATTGCACGCCACTTCATTCTTTCTTCTTGTCTTCTTTCTGCTCCTCTCCTGCCGTCTCTCCATTCGGCTTGTTTTTTACATTCAGAAGACACTTGGAAATATTTCTGGTACTCTTGCATGTCTCTCACTCTCTCTTGCCCCCACCAGAAAAGTCCGACCAATTCACAGGGGTTTCCTCGCAACCTCCCTCACAGCTTCGGCATTCGCTGAACACTCAAAGAGGGAATGGCTCACACACACACACACACACAATAAATTCCCCAGAGCCCTTTCATAATCTCTGCTGGTTCCCTAGCCACATACCCAGACACATCAAATCAGCACAGTGTTACATACTATCTTTGCACACAGCAACTTCAGAATGTAGGCAAAATACTGACATGCAATTGTGTGACAAGTGTCAGGCTGGTGCCGTGACCCAGTTACAAAATTCTGGCAGAAGATCTGGCCCTCTGACCACTACATTTACAGAGATATGTGCTGGAAAGGAGACGTGGGTCAATCTGGCACTTTGATTCATATTTAGTACTCAATCTGATGATGAAAAGACAGTCAGAGCTGGATTGGTTGACAAGGGGCATGCAATGGCCAAAGATTATTTGTGCTCCAGAGGTTTCTGACTATAAAGACATGGGCCTACAGGACATCCAGCATGATAATAATGCCAAATAAAAAAGTTATATTGAACACAGCCTACATTTAATGCTGTTTTATATTCAAAGCAATAGTTTGACCAAACATTTTACATTTTTTCCCAATGTAGCTTGTCAGCTCTGCCATGTTTGGTGTATGAAATTTGCTTGTCAAAGTCAAAGTCAAAGTCAACTTTATTGTCATCTCTTCTTTAAACTGTGCAGGTACATAGAGAGACGAGACGACGTGGCTCCAGGTTTTTATTTCAGGTAGCAGCAGGACAGAGAAATTAGAATAAATAAATATACACTAAATACTAAAATATAAAGTACTAAGAGAACAAATAGTAAAAACAATGTACATTTTAGACAGTGTGATATATGCATTTAAACTAGACATGAAGTTTTTTTTTTTAAATAGTTAGAGACAAGCAAGAATAGACAAGGAGGGAGAAATTGTCAAGTCAGGATGCCGTATTTTAAACAGATTGAGATTGATGTTTCACTGAATGTGTAAGAGGCAGTGTTACAGTACGACCGGTATTATGTCCTGGTTATTTTCAGGTAGAGTTCAGTACAGTTCAGTGTTTTGTGCGAGTGCTACATTGTCAATATCACCAACTAGTACAGACGAGAACACTTTGGTTAGAAATGGAAACTGCATGTTCAAACCATCAAACACTGTATGTCACATATAGAAAAATGTTCATTTTTGTCACAATGTGTTAAAAATAGAAACACCTTCAAAGACAGAGACGTTTCATTTGTATCTTTTGTTTGTCAAATCTTCCCAAGAAATACCCTTTGAGTTTGTACATTTGTATAAAAAGTGCATCATAAGATAAATATAATTTTAATTAAAGTTTTACAAAAAATTGTATGAGTGTATGTGTGTGTCTGTCTGTGTCTGTCTGTGTCTGTGTGTGTCTTTTTATATCCTCCTTATAATGGAAATAGCAGAAAATGTGTGGAAGTGGGGATATTTTGCTGGCCCTCAAAAACTATTGGATGAACTAAAATAAAAGCTTACCTCGTTACAGAGGTTAATGTCAAGTTTAAGTTTAAAAGTTACACCAGTCAGTTGGATTTGTTTTAAAACACAAACGTGACTGAAACCCTTTAACACCAGACCAGTCCAACCTGACCCAAACACACATGCATACATTAATACATTAATCCACTAACAGACAAGGTTGTAAAATTCTGACCGGCCACATCAGACTCAGTTTAGTAGCAGACCTCTAGTCTGAGCATGTGTGTGTATGTGATTGGGAGAGTGTGTGTGTATGGCTAGTTTAGGCCGTATGTGAGAAAGCTTGGCAGATTATACCATTTAGGTCTTTTGGGATTCTGAGGTCTTGATCTATATTTGGTTCATCTTTTCCAAAGGGATCAAAGCTTGCCCTAAACAAAGAGCTGATTCGTGTAGCTTGTATAATTGGCTATGACAACTCTAATATCAAACATGGCTTTTATCTTCTGGATAATTGTTCTGCTTTGTCTCTTAGCCAGTCAGAATCACAGATCACCTTTCGCTTGTTTTCAGTCACATCTCATTCGCTCCAGCTGGCACCAGTTTGTATTTCAAACGGTTTTCCTGTTTGTGTGCTTATAGTGCTTAGTGTTGTGATATGCACTAATGCTCTTCACTACTGTGCAAATTATTCTCAACAAGCAATTCCATATGTTATTTCCATTCATTGAGGGCAAGGCAAAGAAATGTGATACTGTAGCAAAGATGTCTAAGCATTCCAGTCAAATTCTTGGAAGCTGAAAACCATTTTCTTGTCTGTATTTACTGACCTAAGTGTGACTTAATTGTAGTATTTAGGACTATAAATACCATTTTTTCTGAAAAGGGTACTGTTTCTGCAAGTTCTTCTGTTCCTTTGTTTCACGGTTCTGTTTTTATATTAAATGTTTTAATCTAAAGAACGTTATCGAGCTAAGCCAAATAAGAAAAATATGTAAAAGAATACATGAAACAGGTTTACTTGGATTTAGTTAAAAGGGACCTTACTGTGATTGAAAGACAAAGCCAATAAGACTTTAATAGGGTTATTGGATCCTGATCAGGTGTCTTTTGAAATCTTATTTTAGATTGTTTTTAAAACATACATTATAATAAATGTAAAAAAAGATTGTTGCTGTTATATTCTGCAGCTGATATACTTTTTATGGTCCATTTTCCACTACTGTGCATATAATTTGTGTGCTCACGTTTATATTATGCATTTGTATTATTGCATTGTAAATTGGAAATAATTCAGAATCATTTCATAACAATCTAATTTAATCAAAGTGTGAAATTTCAGCATGAAATTATATTTATATTATTATTAATTAATAAGCAATTACTATTTAACTCTAGGTTAACATTTACTATTCCTTATTGCGAATGGGATTAAAATATAACAGAAAGAACTTTGCATCTTTTCTGTCTCTCTCCGTCTCCCTCTCTCTCTTTCTTTCTCTCTCTGTCTGTCTCTCTCTCTCTCTCTCTCTTTCTCTTTAGGATGGCATGGGTCACTTGCGAATCACAGAAAGAGGGCTCAAACTAGAGGGCGACTCAGAGTTCCTCCAGCCGCTGTATGCCAAAGAAATCCAGTCCAGACCAGTGAGTACACATCACTACAGCCACGATAGCTGCCAGATACTAACTCACTCACACCCTGGCCAGCTGTAATAATATCACTGAGCATGAGGTGGATGGATGACTTGATAATGTGTGGAGGGTGCAAGCCTCATCTCATCTGTCTAACGCTAGCGAAACAGAGACTGAAAGCCAGCGAAGGCTCGGAAGAGACAGATAGAGTGTGCAGAATAGCAATGGACTACAGAGATTAGAAAGAACTGTGCACTGGTGTTGGAGAAAGATGGCCTTTTTAAGTCTATTATTTACCCTTTGTATCTTTGTGCATTTTGAGGCTAAATCTTAAAAACTCCAAAAATCAGAAAATAGGCCATATGTGGTCATTTAAAGCCTACTGACAGTCAATTATAATTACAGGATAGGCTCTAAATGGTGGGGTAAGCTAACAAGAAACAAGTTTGTTTTGTTACATTGTCTGGGTTTAGCTTTGCATTAGTGCACTAAGCAATTTAAATATTCAAGACAAGGATTCTTCTCAGAGACTGACATGATACAGTCATGAAAACATGATTAATGCAATAGAATCCAACTACAGCTATTCATAATTCAATGCCTGTAGTGATCTGGCCCTCACCCAGTGTAAACAACACCCATAGGACACTTCTAAATATAACATGAATTAAAAAATGTATATCAAATATGTTAAGTTTCTGGCTGGTATAGAATTCTGTTTTGTTGTTTCCTGTAGAGTTGTGTTGGCTGGTAGAGGCCATCCTTTTCAGTTCTGGGAATTTATGTTTGAGACTCCTTTTGTGATGCTGAATGAGCATGCTGCGCTGCTTGGTGGTAGGGGTTCTGAGGATGAGAACCCTGGTTTCTGTGGTAGCAGGTGGGAGGAGGAGCCCATGATTTTGGCTCTGGAGCTTGTTGTGGGCCCCCTTGTCTTTAGTCTGACTGTAGAAGAGCTTCTGCTTAGGCTCTCTGTTAAGCGATCTGCTGTTTGGAGAGGGAGGAGAAGAGGTAGGTCATGATGGCCACATCTCCAGCCTGCTGACCGGCTGACTGAGAAGTCCACAACTTCCTCCGGCACTCTCTTACCCAGAAACGTGCCCGACTCGCCCCATGAGGCGACCCCCAGGCTGGACCAGCAATCCTCATTTGTGGCCACCTCAGGTCCTAGGACTCTCCACACGTTGGCACTTGAGCTATTGCATCTGTCATCTACACAGCCAAACGTGCCATCTAAAGAAGCTATGTGGACTAGCCAGACCACAGCTGGACGCTTGCTACAGCAGAGAGCAGCACTGAATGGCAGCCTTACAAGGCTGATCATTAACCTGGTCTACTCAGAGAGCGGTTTGGTCAGCCATTGATGCCACTTTAGGGATTTTAGGCACTACCCATGGTGCCTACATGGCCTAAACAGCCACCAAGAGCAGGAGAAGCCGCGGTCCAGAGTCAAGAATCCATGGCCCAGTGTCAAGAAGCCATGGTCCAGAGTTAACAAACCACGGTCCAAATCCGAGGTAACAGCTGGTAACAGCTCCATGGTGGCTACCTCGCCATGGAGGCTAGTCCTGATAGCAGTGCCATGGAGGCTACGCTCGATAGCAGCACCCTGGAGGCTACCTCCCTAAGCAGAGCAGTTGCCCATGCAGTTAACCTCAATCTCCACAGATGTACTGGAATGGAATTGTGCACTTGGAGGTGGGTTGCAGACCCAACAATTTTTGGGGACTTGGTGGGCTCCCAAGGATCAGCCCGGGGGGCCCCAGAGTAGCTCCTCAGAGGGGGTTCATGAAGGGTGCTAAGTCCCAGAGGACACGGAAGGGTTACTTGTTAGGAGCTCAGTCCTAGAGGATATAAAGGGGCTTCCCGGAGGGAGCTCAGTCCTGGAGGACATGGAGGGACTTCCCGGAGGGAGCTCAGTCCTAGAGGATATGAAGGGGCTTCCCTGAGGGAGCTCTGTCTTGGAGGATATGGAGGGGCTGCCCATAGGGGGCTCGGTTCTGGAGGACATGGAGGGGCTCCCCGTAGGTGACTCCGTCTCAGAGGTGGCTTTGTCCTAGAGGGGACTTCAGAGGAGAACCCTCAAAAGAAGGGAGCGTGGGACCCACCCAGGCTGGCCTGGTCGGCATTCTGCAGGCTCTCAAATGCAGTCAGATGGGGCCCACAGGACACTTTCTTTTCTGCCACTTACCCCCTTCTGCTCTTAGTATGGTTTGGTTGGCAATTTGGTGCCATGGTAAGGTGCCCTATGTGGCAGAGTACTGTGGCGGCCAGTTCTGGGTACTTTTTGAGAACATCATGAAAGTCTTGTATTTGTTTAAATTAATGTGTTTCAGCTAACTGGTGTGTTCAGGGAAGAGGATTATGTGTTTTTTTTTGTTTGGAGATTTTGTGTTGGGTATTTAGTTCTTCTTTTGTTTGGACCTTAGAGTCCACCATCATGTATGAGTGTTTAAGCCCTAGACTGTCATGCTTGTCTCATCTCTAAGTCCTGGTTTTGAGTTCTGTTTGGCCCTCGTCCCTGTTTGTTTTGAATAAAAATATATATTAAAGAAATGGAAGTGTGCATTTGCAACTTCATTCATTGCCAAGAGAGAGAGGACCGATGACATCTGTGGCAAATCTTTCCAGTAAAGAAATGGATAAAATTAGCCCATATTTGTGTAATTATCTTTAATTATAAGTATTGGTGTGAGTTACCGCACATGCAAACCTAACTAATTCTAGAATTCCATTTAAACTGATGATTTGCCTCATGAAACAATTTGCCTCATGAATAGATCTCTGACCCGAAATTTGGTGAAGCTTCAAGTGCTACATCCACAATCCACTGCCAAGTATTTATTCCATTATCGCTGTTTCATACAGCTTACAATGGCAGAATGCATCTGTGAATCAGAAATGTGTTTAATTCGCCCAATTAGTTCTCCCCATTGCAAATCTAACCCGGATCTCATTAGACATGTTTCTCTGGTTGTGACCTCATTTCCCTGAAAAACAGATGTTCTCACAATGATCTACTGCACCAACTAAAGAAGTGTTTTACACTTGAGTGAAACCAGAGCAACACATTGGCATGTATAATTTGCATTATGGAGATCTCTCAAGTTTTTACATAGGAGACCATCTGTAATGAAGCATTCAACCAGACCATGAAATATTGTTCTCAGTATCAAGAAAAATCAATGAACTGCAGAAAATAAATTCATTTCAGGGGCATGCAGATGGCTCAGACTCATGCTCTCATATTGTGCATTTTTATTCACTGAGCACAGTGTTTTTCCAGGACATTTTCCTTTTTTATCTTTCTGAAATCAAATTTTGTTTATAACATAGTACAGAATAAATACTGTATTACAGAGTATTGCTCTGAAATTGTGTGATCATTGTAAATGTTAGGATAGTTACACTTTTTAATGTTATTATTATTATTATTATTATTATTATTAGTTGTTGTTGTTGTTGTTGTTGTTGTTATTATTATATATAGTTATTAGGACATATAACAGAGGGATGGTACTTTTAAACGTATAGGTTATATTCTTATTGTTCACCAAATATAACCCAAAATACTACAAATACTAATTTGTAAACAAAAAACAGGGGTAAGGAGATGTTAGGAACACAGTCTTAAGAGGGTCACAACTACACATTTGAACATACTATTGGGGAGACAGGGCTAGGGCAGAGTGAAGAACCAAATTAACGACAACACCACAGGGGCCAGGCAAATGTAACACATAACCAACAAGGACAGATTAGACTAAATATTAAACAAAAACATTTGCTATGTGAAAATTAGAAGAGAAAATAAATGTGAGGCCCGCATACAGAACTGTGCAGTGTAAATAATTAAATGTAGCCTTCAGTGAGTACTCGTCACGAATGACTAGAAAATCTACCTTCATCTAAAAAGAAAAATGAATTGCATTTTGTAACAGATTAAAAACAAGCTGCTCTCAGTGGTCTCAGCATGTGTGCTCTGATGTGTTTGAGAAGATGATGAATGTTTGACTCATCTGGCTTTTTCCTTTTTTAAACAGGGTAGTCCACTGTTCCTTCAGTCATCAAAAAATGTTTCTGTCAACATCATCAATGGGAAGAAACAGCTGGTCTCACAATTAATTGCTGGTATGTAGTCATTGAATTAGTATACCTCATATGTTCACGTAATCTCAGAAGTAAATACCATTGAGGAATTAGTGTCCCCAGAGGTTTATCAACTCGAGACACTGAAACTGTGTTTAAATTCAAAACATTGCTAAAAGAACCTCCTATTATATGGTTCTCAAGTGTTTAGGAGTTTCACTTACATTGCTTCAAAGAAACTTTTGGGGTACCTTCAGTTTTTAATAGTGTAGATGGTTTGCAGCTGCCACATGCCCTTTGAACATGGAGGACAAGAAATCAAGTAAATTAAGTGCTATATTCTGACCTTAGGCAGGCAATTTGGGCCAGTCTTTTAAAAGAGGAGAAATGAAGCCATGCAGCAAATGTTAGATTTTATGGGACAGATGGCAATATTGCTGTTTAATAAAGAAGGAGTTCTTGGATGGAGCTTTCCTCTCATCTCTCGTGGGCTCACAGCTCATAACTATAGCCACAGACGTATTAATTACAGAGTATTAGTGCTCTGTAATTGCAAGTGCATGGGTGCATGTATTATGTAGTCCTGGTTAATAGTGCAAAAGCGGGGGTGTGTATCAATGAAAAGTAATTTAGCCTGAAATAGACCAGTTAAGTGGTCACAATTTTAATGTCATGTTAAAAAAGAAGGTACACAAATCCCAAAGGAAAAAATCTAGTCCATCAGGGACAGGGATTTCAGTCACTGAATATTAAACCTGTTTTTTCAGAATTAATTCTGTCAAGTATGGCATTAACAATTTGGCTATTCTTCATCTGTTTCTGAGCACAGAACTGCTCTTGGTTGCGCTTTTTCATGTGCCGAACTTCTTTCAGTGAAAGAAACTGACATTGGTAAAAAAAAAAAGAATAAGAATAATCTGTAGTGACGAACAGTTTAAACCTTGACATGTATATGATGTAAAGTAAAGATCAACTATAATCTTCAAGATAAAGCTAAATCCTTTCATTCCTTTAAGTCATTTTTGCACTTCCTGGACAAATTGGAATTGTACAAATCAAGTATTATTATTTTCATGTCGATTCCCACCTTATTTTTCATGCAACCGCTGGGTGGGGAGCTCGATTATTCAGCATATTAAAAAGTATTTACTTTTTCTATAGATTATTTTGATTGATATTTTATGCATTTATTTATATGCTATTTTATATAAAATATATTTTATGAACAATGGAATTCTGGAACAGGAATGTTATAACCTTAAACCTGGATAATGCAGAACAAATAGAGGAAATATTATTGTGGCTTAATATTAAACCCTAGAAAAATCTAGCAGGTATAGTTTTTTTATAATTTGTGCCAATAAAATACAAACATATGAATAACTGTAAGTGGTCTTGGTCACAACAAGGGAGTACATGTTGGAAAACCAATGGCTGAGACCAACACAAGTAATATTACAAATGTAAGATAATAAAGAAATCAAAAGACAGTCTGAGACTATCAAAAAAGTAAAAAATGTTAACCTGTAAATATTTACTAGTGGTATAAGACACACAGCATAATCCACAATAAATGATTAAGGAATCCTAAGTAAATTTACTGGTGGACACTAGGAATAGCAGAACCTCATCCACCAATAATAAGAAATGCTCAAAAAATTCAAATAAACATGTATTACTATTACAACATCAGTTTTTTGTGACTTGATTGTGAAAAGTTATCTTGACTTAAAAAACAACTTTGAGCTCCTATTTTTGTTTATAGTTTTACAGAGTTTGATGTAGTATGTGAACACTGCCCATCAATTGTCCAGACATCCCACGTATGGATAATAAGCTGCATTTCAAATCTGTTGTTTCTATGAATTCATTAAAACCTAAAATAAAAAGGAAAATACCCAACAACACAACGCAGCACTTGTTGCAATTATTATAGGTAAACCTTGTAAAAAATAAACCTGGTAAATTTCATCTAATTTATTAAGAGTGTTCAGGGGGCAGGATACCACTCCCCCTGCCAATGTTTCCCTCACACATCCTGAATTCCTCCAACACACCTGGTTACACCTAGTGATAATATGATCAGGATATGAAAAAAACAATAATTGATATATAGAATTAGTGCTGTCAAGCGATACAATTTTTTGATCTAATTAATTACATGTTGTGGTAATTAATTTATCTAATTAATCGCATTTAATCGCAGATACATACAGACTTACAAGAAGCTGAATCTACCATTTATTATAGAATTCAAGCCTATAACTTAGGCTGCAATGGTCATTACATTTGTATCACTGACTGAACCAAACCTATTTATTAGGTTACAGTATATGACAGTTGTAAGTTTTGATAAACTACGTCTGAGACTCCGCCCCTCTGGAGGTCTGGATGGAGAAAGCTGCCTCTAGCTCAACCAACAGGTCTCCTACAGACACTACGACCAGGTTCACCACTTCCACACACTTTGCCGATGGGCAAAGTGTTGAAATAAACGTGTGTTTGTGCTTCATGATCACTTTCGCCTTGCATGGCCCCACAGCTGCTCTCCAAAGTTGAACCGGGAGACGCGCGAGCGTCTTTTCCAAAAGGCAAATATTGCCCTTCAGAGTCAGAATCAGCAAAAAACACACACAAGACATTATTTATTAGCCATTTTAGCTTGTTTTTCTTCCAAATCTCATTCAACTGAACTGCGCTCTCTGACTGCTCACGCAGCAGGCCTCTGGGACTCAGTTCTTCTGCTGTAACTTGACACCTTGAACGGGAAGATGATGTAAAATTTTAAATGCGTTAAAAATATTAACGTGTTATTTTTTCCTGTGATTAATTAATCTAATAAACGCGTTAAATTCCCAGCCCTATATAGAATACATACATAGATGCATTGTCCAACAGGTTTTGTGAACTTTGTGGTAGGTTTTTTGATAACCTGGCCACACAATCAAAGATGAAGGTCGCACATTATCTTTCGCTTTCTGAGTCAGAGGATGTGAAACATGTCAGTGGGGATTGGAGTGTTTCAACATTGGAACACAGTTTAAAAAAGGTTCTCGCTGCAGGTTCCCACGGAGTTCACGCACGGGGCAAGATGCTTGAGGTGAAGTCAAGCACAGGCAAGCTGCTGTTCTCCGCAGATGACCATGAGGTGGTGGTGGGGGCTGAGAGATTACGAGTCATGGGTAAGTGAGCAGGGTTAAATTTGCTGACCTGTCAGAGGATTAAAAACAAAAAAGTCCATTATGAATCAATCACACAGACATTTTTGGCCCTGCTTTTAAAAATGTTTTTTTTTTCAGTACAGTAGTTTTACAGCTGTTTCAGTACAATTATTTTCTGAATTAAGTCACAACTTCTGTAGTGATGCCACACACAGCATCTGACTGACTTCTATAGTAATTCATTTACCCAGTGGTTACTGGTGCTGGTGCTTGTACATGCCTTTCATGCAAATATTAGGAATTCTTCTACTCTTTTGAGGGACAGGGTATAATGTCATGTGAAGCTATTACTGGTGCTGCTCTGTTTGCAGTTAATGATGTCACTTGTGATTATGGACTGTGAGCTGTGGCATCAGTAGAATTTTCTTGCAGCTATCACAATATACAATGTAATCAAATTTGTACTATGATCATGCATTAAGGCTTTTTCTCATGCTAGGACAACACTTAATGTGGAGTGTATAACACTGACAGTATCAACTTACTGTTAGGGTGAAGGTGAGGGTTAGGGTTAGTGTTAGTTTTAGATTTAATTTTAGGGACTTCTCCCCGTCTCATGGACTTTCAACTTGCTTTAACCTCTTTGCAAACAAAACCAATAAGGAATCAACACATTATTTCCCTCAGTCACCATCTGTCACCATACTGACAGTGTTACACAGTGCACATTAAAATGAATAGAGTAGTGAAGCAATGTCCTAGCATGAAAAAAGACCTAAAGTGTGATCACAGCACGTATTTTGATTACATTGTATATCGTGATGACTTAAAAAAAAATAATAACAACTGAGACCAGGCTCAAAAACATACATCTCCCTTTATTAATGTGCGACACTTAAAATGAACAGGTGCTACTGAGATACAAGTGTTTTTGCTATATGTTCTGTTGCCACAAGTGGAGTAGCAGGATAGTGGCTAATCCAGCAATACCACGACTCAACAGCACATGATTCAATAGAGAAAAGTTACTGCAGTGTTACTGCAATTGCTATATGTGTGTTTGGGTGTAAATAATATTGCAGTTTCACCTAAAACATTTTTGCAGTATTACTTTTAGCTTTTGTTTAAGTGAGAAAATTTGGTGACACTTTGATATGACATCCTCTGAAATGTTAAATATTTAAAAAGTAATCATTTTTAATTCCACACCGGCCACCTGATTGCTAACCAGGTGGTCCATTTTATTGTAATTTATTGCTCAACTTTCACATCTGGCCCGACCCTTTGTGTAAATGTCAGTTCTGTGGGCCTCACCTATTATATGATGGGCTCATTACATATGAAAGCACACACATATGAAAGAGTAACATGTAGAAAGCTTCATCATTGTGTTTTTATATCTGAACGCCACTGAGTCACAGTGTGAGACATCTGGTGGCTTAAAGATTGCACTGGTGAATTATCACCTAGCTTCCACTCCATGAAGAAGAAGACCAGCACCGCAAAAATGATAGTAAACCTTCGAACATGGATTTACTGTAAACGCCTTATCCTATTGAAATGTTAAAATGTACCATTTTGGCCAGTACACATATTCTAAAACACTGTAATCTAAAGTAAAAATCAGATACTCCAAATAGGTCAAACTAGTGCAAATTTGCTGTTACTTTTCATGAGCTGAACTGAACACTATATTTTATATCTTCTATGCTATTTTGATTTTAAATATTGCAAATCTGTTTATTTATTTTATATTAAATGTAGAAGATCTGTTTACTTATGTTCACCTTAAAAATTTACAAATGGTCTTTGCCCAAGAATAATAGATTCAAGTGTGAGTTGTACTGAATTTGTATATTACTTTAAACTGTGATTACGTTTGTGGCCTGTAAAGGGTGCTCTGCCTTCTCATCTTCCATCTTGTGTCTTTTAAATGTTGGCGAAAGCCAGGAAAGTAAATGTCACCACACTACTGTCGTTTGTTCTTTTTGACAAATGGTGCTGTTTGCCTTTTGAGACAAATTCACGAGGGACTGTCCATTGATCTGTATTGCTACATGTGTAATAAGTTAGTGATATGAAAATGATTGCTCTTATAGCATCTTAAACATGTTAGTGGAATGCCTGGCAACATATATGTAGCATATGGTCAAATGTTGCTGCTGTTTTCTGATAATACTCTCAAGCAGAAGAACTTCCAAACCACTGTTTATTTGTATCGATTAATCATATAAATTAATGACCAAATCTGTTTAAAATTTTAGATGGGTTGGGGTGTGAGGGCCTGGGAGCTAGCTGGTTCTGCCCATGTATCAAGGGGGGGCATGCTGACTGATCTTGTGCCGATGGCCATTCTGGACTTTTCCAGAACACACAGATTGCCAGTCTGCCCCTGTATAACATTACAGTCTGTAGAGGACCCTGGTGACTTCGTAAGGGGCAATGGGTTGGGGGGGGGGGGGGAGGGGGGGGGGGGGGGGGGGGGGGGGGGGGGGGGGGGGGGGGGGGGGGGGGGG
>JBBKCR010000022.1:303810-317450 GCA_037577295.1 Ladigesia roloffi
TCGTGATCAAAACTACTGATCTGAAGCTCAATGCTGATGCTGTCATGTAAATAGTTTTCTAATCAGCAATAAATATACCAATTTCTTTTTGTATTTTTGTATTATTTTTGTATTTATTTATTTTGTTGTTATCTCCTTACTGATATTTTGTTTCTTGAGATTTGTTTTCACTTGCATTATATCTCACCGTTTCTTACTATGTCATTTTGAAGGTCTTATTATTTGCACAAAGTGAAGTACAATGTTATTGAATCTAAACACTATATTGTGCACAGTTTGGGCTTGATACTAGAATATATTCTTTCAAGCAAGGTATCTAGTCTTTGGCTGTGAATCTTATAGGTTTTGTAGCTCAAACAGACCACCAACCACCTGTCTTGATGAGATGGTGAGTATTTACTTGAAATGTAAAACATGAAGCCCACAGTTCAGATGTCAATGTGCCAATAAAAGTGTTGGAGGAAAGGATGCAATGAACTTCACAAACAATTTGAATCCAGTTACTGAATCATGCTCTGAGAGACACTTTTGACATGGTATACAGTGCAGAAAAGTGATTGCCCATCATTATTAACTAAACTTTGATTTAAGAGTTGATTTTCTTTTCAAATGAACCATCACACCTGTGTGATATGAAATGTTAAACAATGCACACCCCTTCAGTGGTCCACCGACGGTTGAGGAGTGTGCACTATGGGAAAGATAGAAAAAATAGATTTTCAGTGTGAGAAATTGGATGTGTGGCATGAGAGCGTGTGAAGACAGTTACATAACTGGAAAAGTTATGTGAAATTAAAAGAAAAACTTTTCAAAAAAGCAATATGAAATGATTGTGTGTGAATATAGAAAGAATGTGGAATGAAAATGAAATGTAAATGAAAAGACAAGCAATGTTAATATATGCAAAATATGCAAATAAGCCTTTAAGTAAATGCTCTTCATATATACACTTTGTGTTTTCATTTAGGCTATAAATGTTCACTGCATGTCAATGTCAACAAAGGTAGGCCCATCATTAGCTTTACGCACAGCTGCACTACTTCCTGAACTTCAGCCAGCTCCTTTGTTTCCTGTCTGCCATTAATGGACAAACTGATAACCTGATCACCTGGATTAATCAGTTTGCCAATAATGGCAGACAGGAAACACAAAAAGCTACCTGGAGTTCAGGAAGAAGTGCAGCTGTGCATAAAGCCAATTGTAGTTTATAAGTGGTGATTAGCTTTCTTGTCACCTGACTTCAAATGTGAGGTATACTGGAGCTTGGTTGTCGGGGTGGGACTGCTCGTGACGGGCGCTGAAAAATTTCCATCCATCCATCCATTTTCTACCACTTCATCCTGCACTCGGGGTCAGGGGGGGGACTGGAGCCTATCCCAGTTACTACAGGCGAAGGCGGGGTACACCCTGGACAGTCGCCCTGGAAAATATCCTTTATTTTCAAATCTAAAACTTGACGGGTATGCACTCTGCAACTGCTGCAAGCTGAACAAAATTAAATGGCATTCTTCCATTCAAGATTACTTGAGACAGTTCCCCAATACTGGTTGGAATTACTTTATCATCATTTTTTTCCGAACGGCCCAGTCAGCACTGGCTCTCCCAGCAGCCATGTTCATCCATTAAAGTTGGTATTTGAGTGATAACTTCTTAATTCTTCATTGGACCACCAATGTTCCTTTCTAGTGGCATACGTATAATCAGTGCAAACCAGATCATTGTAAATGTGCTTTTCTTATTCAGCTAGCATAGGCCTATAGTTGTTGAAAAATCTTTCTTGGTCTCCTGATAAATATTAAATGAGCCTGACAACGTGTCCAACAACTTACATTCCAGATCCCTCACTACCTCTCATCTCTAAAATGCATTGATCAAGATTGCATACATTTTTTTAAGTTTGTTTGGAACTTCCAGGATCCTTGGCTGAAAAAATGGCTCAATAATATAGCCGTGTGTAAGACATATGGAATCAGCTGATTCTGACCTAATGTTTGTGATCTTATGGTTGCTATATGCTGTAAGATCTCACTGCTTTACCTGCTTAAAACTCTGGATCTCCAGGGAGCCTGCAAGCAGTTCGATTCAAGCCAGCCTTCACACAAGACCACAAACTGAATGAAAGTCAAGCTAAGATTTTAGTTTTTAACGGTGGGTTAATCCTCAGAAAATAACTTCAGGAGATGTGTGCTTTTACTGTAAGACATAACCTTTTTGTGACACTAGTGACACTAGTCCAGAAAACACACTTTTGAATGCAAAGAAAATTTCTGTAACCAGAACACTGACATTAGTAGATATCACTAAAATACTATAAAAATATTTTTAAGAAGTGTAACCATTACAAAATAGTGTCTTATTCATAACACATCTGTTCAAGTTAGAAGTTTGTAAGGAAAACATATAAATGACAAGGAAACAAAATCATATATATATATATTTATATATACACAATTTTAGTCCACTGGTTAAAATTTAAAGTGTGCCAGTCGTTTAGGACCCCAGCAGGCTTAATAGTCTGGTAGAAACCATGATTACTTCCACTCAAATCAAGTCAGCATGTGGTTTTAACTGAATTTATGTAAAACTCAGGGCAGACAAAGGGTGGTACACACAAGTTTAGCCCATCAGTTTTTAATTCAAAGATAAGCATTAGCCTTATCTTTGGCCATGGGGTGCCCTGAACTATGTTTTGCACATGAGACAATGAGTCATACTTAATGTTTGGGTGATTAATTAAAGGAGTATATGCTTAAAAGCAAGATTTTTTACAATTAATTTAAGTTTAAAATAGATTCCCTAACTCCCTTGGTCAACTTAGCTCCACTGAGCTGTACTTATACTTGGTATAACATTCTTGTTTGATATAAATTAAGTAAATATTAGCCAAATGACTTAGTAATTTCCCCATAGACTACTATTTATATATGACCTCTTAGCAAGCTACAATTTTCACATAACCACAAAGAAAGTTGAAGCACAACCATACCATGCTGCAAAACTGAGTGGCTTCTGTTATCATTCCTAAAAGTGTGGACTCATGGTGAACAGACAGGCTGCAATAAAATCCCGAATGTGAAACAGATGCCTGTAACACTCTAATTTACAGACACGAGGCATCTCCTGCTGAGACTTTTTAAATGTAGACATTCACCAAACAGCTTTCTTGAAAAAAAGCTGCTTGCCTTTCATTTTTTTTAGACAGATATCAAACAGATAGGCATGTTCATTTAGACAGATTCATGTGCATGAGGACCACAGATTTACCCTCCAGCATGCTACTGGACCAGTCAGGCCTTAAAGGTTATTCACGGTTTCTCGAGCCCCCTGTGTATGCTCTTTGGCATAGGTTACGCAAACGCCGTAAGTGATCTGTTGCGTGAATACGTCACTCGTTGTTTACACAGAGCACAGAGATTCCGGCGTTTGCGTATCCTAGCTCGAGACGGTCGTCTTTCAGAGGTAAAAAATCACCTTTGACTTGGATGCCCTGGGGCTAAGCAAATAAACATCAAATTTTCATTTTTGGGTGAACTATCGCTTTAAATATCGCTAATAACACAAGTGGCAATCCATGCAACAATAATTTTCCTACTGGCCTGTTTGGCAGGTGGATTACAGTACTGCAGTTCATGTGTTTACATTTTCACACAGTTTACCATAATGTTTATAGTAAAATCATTACACATTCTCTGTAATAGAACATGTGTGATTGAGTAACTGTATTTACATCCTTGACCCATTTCAGCACATGTGTTTCTGATTGTAACAAGAGATGAGTAATTGCCTACATTAGGAGAGTATTTATGCAGGAAACGTCCGTTTTCCTGACATTTAGCTGGCTGTTGTTACCCCTTTTGTTTTAGCACATTGTAACCCACGCAACATTTCTTGATTTATTATCCCATGTCAAACTTAACGTCTGCATTACCAATCTATAATTTTATTGCATTTACATAATAACATATGAAATGTCCACTTACATTTTTAGTGTGAGCGTTTGATCTACTTACACTGGAATATTTGTCTTTTAATATAGAGACCTAATGAAATTACACAGAAACAAAATTAGGATGATAAGTTGTTTGGTAGAACGGCAAGTGCTAGCAGTTAGAATGAACTCTAGACTCAAAGCAAGCTCGAACCTCTTGAATTCGAAAACATTTTCATTGTAATCCAAAGCACAAAGTATAACTCAAATGTGACTTACTTAGAACTTGTGAATGTCTCTTATTCGACACACCTAGGATACACCAGTTGGATGATGATAGGGGAATTCTCTAATGGGGCATAGGATGATTATTCTTATTGAGCCAGTCTGGGAGATTCATAGGTTAATTTGGTCCACAAACATGTAAAAAAACAAAGATCATGCTAAAAATATATATTAAAAGCAAATCCTTCTGCCAGATCATTACATTTGATAATGACTGCTTAAATCAGTAAATATCAATTAACTGTCAAGCTAAAAAAGCACAGACCTCATTAATTGCCAACACCAAGGGTAAACCAGGTTTTTTCCTCTGTGAAAAGGAGAATTTATGACAACAGAAACTAATCTTGAATTTGTTCCAAATTCATTTCTCACTCGCTAGAAAGCTTTTTGACATTTGTTGGAATTAAGAGAAGGGTTTAACATTTGTCTACGGTGTCAAAGCTGCTGTTGTGATATGATCTGCACACCTGAGGCACTGGCATGCCTGCAGCTCAATGTGTTATCTTATATAGAAGCTGGATGTGTAATTTTTATCGACAAAAAAAATAAAAATAAGCAGATGCATCACAGAGCAAAGGGAGAGCGGTACAGCGTCTCAAAATTGGACATTAAAATTCCAACATTAAATAATAGGAAGGCAATAATTATGGCTTGAAACATTGAGTTTTGGAAGTCACAGAACAGCCACAGATAATTAGTGTCTAGTATATGCTTTATGCTGGTTGGTTCACTGCTTATCAAACTTATCAAAGCATCTCCATGTAGATTCCTCAATATTTATCTCAGCCTCCTCAGGGAAACAAGTATGCTTACCCATATGCTTTAATAAATATGCACATGCCCTGACCAGCTGCAGAAGCATCCCTGACTGTGAGGCAAAAAAGGAGGTTTAACCCTCAAGCCAAACTAAATGCTATTTCCTTTTCTGGTGACTTTGACCCCGAGCTTATGGGAAAAGAAATTTCCTTTTCTTCCCTCTCCCACTCTCCCTCCCTCTCTCGCTCTCTTCTCACTCTCTCCCTCTCTCTTTGACACACATACTTTGAAGAGGGTGTCTGCAAAAATTACACGCAGACTTTTTGCATCAAGAGTGGTGACACTGGGAAGCCAAAACTCTCCTCTTCTTGCCACGCTCGCCTGCTCGGATATGTGAGGATCCCCTCCGTGTAAGAGTAAGAGAAGAGAGGGAATAACAGTATCTTGAGGGGCTTTGGGAAGAGCTTGTGGATATGGCACACTCTGTGAAGACTCCACTGCGGAGATCCTTCAGCGAACATGTGAAGGATTCCACTAATAAAGCTTGGGATATATTTTGGAGAAGCACAAGAGAAAAACGTCTATCAGGTACAGGTGCTGTTTGACACCAGGTGTTACTTGACCACATAGCATTGCTTTGAAACAGGATTGTCAAATCCCCTTATGGCAGTTTGATTCACAAATTTAAACTGTATTGGGAAGTTAGAAAAACATCCAGTCTAATGTGGAGGGAAAGAGGTTGATCTCTATCTGTAGAATAGGGCTGGGAAGCTTCTTACTTTTAGTTTTTTAGTATTACTTTTAGTTACTTTAATACTGTTAAATATGAATTTGTGCTTATTAAATAATAATGGAAATCAGATTTGCTGTGCTATCATTTGTGTAAAGGAGGGAAAATGTCATCATCCAAAGCACTTTAAGCACAAATAGTGAGACATGATGTGTTAATTAATCTGTCCACAGGCTTGTTTTTAATTCACCACAGTCTGAGAATATATACTGATGTTCAGTATGAGGTGAATTTGATGTTTAATGTGACCGGGCTAATCAGATATGCACATAAAAAAGTCAAAGGCCTCAAAGAGACCTCAGGAAATGGCTTCAGGTCAATGAGTGCTTTACAGGAGATAATTCCACCCGTTATATCTTCCTGCCCACTTATTCTTTCCTTTCTCAGGACCACAGAATACTCACACAGGGTGGAGCTTCAGCTTGTCATTTATTATGGCCTGTCCTAATATTTACAATCTGACCAAAGTTGTCATAACCCTGCCCAAATATGGTTGAGTGAGGTCCCAAGCTTAAGAGAAACATCCAGCACAAGACCAGCTGCAGTCTCTTTAATAAGCTGTGACTGTCCTTAACCACTTATAATACCCGTTGGCTGGCCCATGCTTCCTTTCCTCATTATAATGGTGCACACTTACAAGGCAGTTTCAGTATTTGTACTGAGAAATAGCAGCATAGTGTATTTTGCATATAATGTAAGACACGTAAATGTATTGTAAAACTGGAGTTTAAGGGTTAAATCCAACAAAATGCCTACTAACACAGGCTCAGTGCCTCTGACACACAGTTGCAAATGCAGTTTTCTTGACATTAGAGCCGACATAAACAGAATTTAGCATTGGAAATAAGTGGTGTCTTGGTCATGTCTGAGGGAAATATCTGGCAAGGGGATTAGAGAGATGTTCTTATCAAAATGCTTCTTGGGAATTAGAACAAACACAGTCTACCTCATGTCCCTTTCATAGTTCTTGCCTGATTTTTTTACTTTGAGCAGATCAGGACTGATTGTTTCACTTTTCCCCATCACATCACCACTGACATTACCTCACATCATTACAGACATGTGTTTTTGTGTGCCTGTCAATGCGGTGTGTGTGGTGTATGTGTGTGCATGCGTTTGTGTGTGTGTGTGTGTGTGTGTGCAGGCGTTTGTGTGTGTGTGTGTGTGTGTGTGTGTAAATGGCAGGCTTACTGAGGGGAGAGGAGGGTGTCTGAATTCTATTATGATGCAGAGCAGACCCCTGAGCTGGAGTGAGATTACTGGGAAAAAGCCTTCCCAGATGTTGCAATCTCAAAAAAAAAGGAGAAGAAGAAATAAAGAAAAGAAATACACAGCTGGGAAAAAAGAGAGAGGGAGGAAATGGGGTCAGGTTTCACATTTTTCTTGGCTACAACAACAGCAAAGAGAATCTCTGAAAAAGCTATGATCTATTTACGAAGAGGGTGTCTTTTTTCCCTCTCCCCTGGTCATGAATATTTTAGAATTTCACTTTCCATAGCATTTTTAATGGGAAATGTTTGACTCCTATACTTTACATCTGGGAAATTCATCTCTTGCTAAAGCCATGACTTGAAAAGGCAGCCATGAGAGTTTGTGCAAGCTGTCAATGAAGTGGATCAACTTTTATTTCCAAGTGCAAATGGAATATTAACAGGAAACGTGATACTGGAGCAGGCCTGTGGATACACAGCTATTGATATGTACTTATATAAGACATTCAGAGCATGGGAATAGAACATTTTACACTTTGGTATAAAAACTGCAGCTGAAAGCATGTGACTCATATCCAGCGGGCCATAACAAAGGGTGAACTGACTGACAGCAACATCCTTGCGATTTATTATGCTCTCTTGGTCTGTGATGTGTGCCATTGCATCTAATTCTTTCCTGATGTGAGAGGGCTGTCAGGGTGCCCTACCATATTGATGATGAGGTCCATCTGTCAGAACTAAAAAATGTAGGCCGACATAAACTTGGTGTTATTTAATATTGTTACCACTAATTAACTTACACAACACACGCATTTGGGTCTGTTTAGGCCTGTTTTGTAAAAACTTGTGAGTGGCTGTGTATCCAGATGGTCCATTAACAATTCTATGGGATTGCATTTCACTGCTAATTTTTGCATTTTCATATCAGTTTTTTCTCATTGCTAGGACACAACATATTTTTTAAAAATTACTTTTTTCTGTATGCGTCAATTAGATAACTCATGGCACATTCCTAAAGCAATATCTACCTCAGGTGTTTTAGGATAACAGTGAGAAAACCCCCTTGAATGCAGACTGCATAATTGAAAGGTATGCTTTTTTGTTTGTGTGTAGACAGTGTCCAGATTCAAAAGGGTCCCACCTAAAAATGTTGTGCCAATTTCTTTCTATGGATTCCTAAATTATGTCAAGAACATATTGCACTGGTGTTTTCCACACTGAGCCCCACCACCACCTCGAGTTCTCCGATCGCTTGTCCATCGTGCTCATCCCAGCCTACAGACACTTATCATATGTGCCAAACCCATTCAGAAGCAGGCAAAGATCTGGCCCCTATCTCTACTCCATGTTTTACAGAGGGACCATACAGAGCATTCTCTGCAGCTGCATCACAGACTGGTATGGGACTTGTAGTGTTTTGGATCACAAGACCCTACAGAGGATTGTAAAAACAGCTGAGGAGACCATTGGGGTCTCTCTCCCCTCTGTCACAGACATTTACTTCACACACTGCATCCACAATGCCACCAGCATTGTGGACGATCCGACTCACCCATCACACACTAGTATTCCCCCCTCCCATTTGGAAAAAGTTTTATAACCTATATGCCTTCACTACCAGAATGGAAAACTGTTTTTATTCCTTCAGGCCATCAGACTCTTCATCAGGAGTTGAAGCATAAAAACTGTACCTGCCCCCCACGCACACAACACACACACACACACACACACACACAAACACACCAACACAAACACTGCCCTTCCCTCACCCTAATAATTCTGCTAATTCTGCTGCTACAATCGATATCTGTCGATAAACTGTATTATCCTCACTGTAGATGTTAGCAATTGCACTGAACAGTGTCTTGTCTCATTTAGTTGTATTGTTGCTCTTGTTCTTTTTCCTGTCTAGTCTTGTTTTCTGTTCAGTTCTGCTATCGTGTCACACCATGGTCCTGGAGGCACATTGTTTCATTTGTACTGTGCACTGTGTGTATATGGTAGCCACTACATTCTTGACTTGACTACTCCACTTGAGATTAGCAATATTAACTTAGCTAACCAGCACAATAGGGTACAACAGGAGAACGAACACAGAGGACTAAACAAATACCTAGTAGTATCAGATACCTTAATAGGCAAACAGATTTAAACATGCCCCTTTGCATAAAGAGGGCACAAAGGTCAGGGAGGCATGATAAATGCCTTCATACACTCATACCCATCTATAATCAGGTTTCTCTTTGCCAACAAAGGCTCATTAAAACAGATGCCAAGCAGATTTACTGCCAGCACTCTTGCTAGTGTCCCATGTGACTAGCAGGTTTGCCACAATGATTGTACAGCAGATGGGTTGCCATTTGTGTTTCTACACGGATGCAGACCAGAGCATCATTACAGTTGTGTTTTTGTGTGTACTGCCCCTTATGTCATAAGAAAAAATAGATTTGATGTATTAGAAAAATAGATTTATGGTCCTCTGCTCACTTCACTTGGAATGAACTTCAAAAGAATTTTAAATTACAGATGCTCATTACTTTGATTGAATTAAACATTAAACTATGACCATTCTGAATAATAAAATGGGCCGATGCCATTGTTTTAGTGCACGGCAAAGTTGATCTTTTTTTAGTCTTTATAATCGGACTCCATGCGATTGTAGATTTTTTTTTGTCATGTTGATTAGCTCTTCTTTAACAAATTAAAATAGGAAACTGGGCATGATATTGCACATGGTGAGACTACTGCACATAGTAATAAGATATTGCACATCATAATAATGATTTAAACACAATAGAAAATTCCACATCTTAGTAGCATCAGGTTATTGCATAGACTGTTCTGTGGGAGTGTGAAAGTGGGGGGAATCTGATATAAGAGATGAGGAGGAATTTTCTGTGATCAGCATTATCCATGGTGGACTGAAATCTAGACTATGTTTTCTCTTCAACTGAAGTTTTCAAGTTGTCAAGGTCCTCAACCACCACTGAGCTAACGCTCCTGAATGCTTGTTGAGTGCTCTGATGCGTCAGAGCATTTCTGCAGATGGCAGCTTTCTGTGATATATTTGAAGCCAGATGTGTACAGGGTTCCCTTCTTTAAGGAGCTCCAGTACTATGCAGCAGTTTCAGACACACAGCCCTGTAGCCGCATGTATTGTGGTCTTTCAGCTGCATAGTGCATAAAACAAGATTAAGGAAACAGGATTGTACAAAACCCAGCTGACTTCCTAGCCAGGCTGGCTAAACAGTGTTGAAAGCACTGGAGATTTCAAAGAACATTATCCTCAGGAATACTCTTCTAGGTGGCTGTAGGCATGGTGCAGTATGTAGATAATGATGGTCTAGTGCTAAAGTAACCTGGGAGGCTAAGGGTGCCCAGGACCACTCTCTTAAAGATCTTCATGTTATGTAATATGATGGGACATTATGACACATTTTCTTCAGTACAGGAACAAGACGTTATGTTTTCCACAGCACAGGTACTTTCGTGGCAAGTTGAGTAGAGGGTCTATCAGATGAGATGGTATGAGAAGGAGAGGCAGGATGGACAGCAGCATTCTGGCAAAGGAATAATGGAGTAAAAACGAGGAGCACATGGTGATATGAGGGTCATGCTGTAGTCAGAGGAGACACTGAGTTGAGGCCTATTGCCGTATCTACATTTATTAGCCTGCTCAACATTTTCATCAGCTCTGGCTGCTAGACTTGAAGGACCTGATTGCCATCATGGTCCTTCACATGTCCCCAGAGTTTGTATGTTGCTTTTGCTCTGGGTTTCTCCTGTAGCTGTCCCTTCCCTCCTTTAACTCTATAGACAAGTACCTTTGCACTTCTTTGGCTGCCTCCCTGTCACTTGACCTGAATGCTTCTTTCTTCTCATTCAGTTATAACCTCCTTGTAACTCCTTGACAGGGAGGCAGCCAAGGAAGTACAGGGAGGCAGCTATTTAACTTCTGTGAAGTTAAAAGAGGAAGGGAACAGCTACAAATCTCTCCTGTAAAAGGGATTCAATCCAATGCTAACCTGAAGTTTAAAAAGCATCTTCACAAAGCATTAAAAAATGATTTTCTTTACCAGCAGTTAAACATGGTGGTGGTGGTGGTGGTGATATAATAGTGCGCAGATATTTTGCTGTTTCAGGACCTGGGCCTAACTGATGGAGTTACTACTGTGGCCAAGTCACAGTCCAAGTCAGTGTTCCTCCTTAGTGATGTACAGACTGATCTTTAGTTATAAGAAACATTTGTTGCAGTGTTTGTGGCTAAATGTGGCATTATCCATAATTGCAATTAGGGACGAATTGCTATTTCCCACAGGTGAAGTGTGGCAAAGCTTTTCTCACTTAAAAAAATTAAATATCATTTAAATAAAATTATATTGTAAATGTTTAAAAGCATTTATTGTGACAAATATACAAAATGTAGGACATCAAACAAGGTAAATGTATACCTCAGGATTCTTATCTTGCTCTAACAGGGAATTTTGGTAATGAACTTGATTACTCTAAGATACATTTTCAAGCTTGTCTCCCGAGAGAGTTTTTAAATTCACCTTGTAAATTCAAATCAACATGAGCCCACAGGATAATATCTAATAAGCTTACTGACCCTAATAAGAGGCAGAAAAGGTCCAACAAATGATCTCTCAGATTATAAGGTTCCTTTCTAATATCTCTCATTTCCTTCATCTAAAATAATCTCCAACATAAACCCCTCATCCATACTGCCTCATTTTGGCCTCAAATTATTTTGACCTTACATGATTATACAGTTTTATAGGCTTAGCAGGGTCTTGCCCCAGAAGGAAGGTTCCGGTTCCTTCATCACCTTTCACTATGAATAAAATCGGCTGCTTTCACAGCCTGGCGTCACCACAGCAGCTGTCAGTCCTCCCAGCAAGTTATTAAATCAATTTCTTAATCAGCAATTTTTCAGGGACAAAAAAATCCCTCTCTGTGCCACGCTCCAATGCATATGTAAATAGTGGGCCCAGAATAATGAAGCTCAGCAGCCAAGATAAACAAATGTAAATCTTCCTCCTTTTATGTCTGAAGCAGATGAGTCAATTGAGATTTGACTTCACTGTGCTGTTGCAGGGTTTTGCACTCAGAGTTCATGTTTTTGTGGATAAAATATAGTATTTCATAATGATTACTAAGGGAAAATGGTGTTAAAAATGATGAATAACAACTATTCTCAGAACTCTTGATCAGACATTTTTCCTGTAATGCCATTTTTGTATAATTATGTCACCGGAAATTCCTTTTTTTTATCTGGATATTTAACTGGGCCAATTTAACCTTTTATTTTAAATACAAAATGCTCATAACTGGTTGGCTAAACAGTTTTAGTAAAACAGCTATTTCTAGTGCCGTATTTTGCTGCTCCCAGCTTCAGTTAAATATATTTTCATAGTGGACATTTTTTATTGGTCCAGATGGAAACAGGTGTTGGGGGGGTGGCATGTATTTGCATGTATGTGTGTGTGTTTATGCCTTGGAGAACCAACAATTGTTTTCCCAGAAAGCAATGCATTTACCTTCAATTCTTCAGGTCACTCAAGAGCAAAATTAGCAAGCATGGAAGCGCCTGGCAATGCAAGCATGTGCATTGATTAATTTCATGGAAAATGAAGTCCAGCTCTCTCAAAAAGCACACTCCTTTATTCATTCAAAAGCTCAAAAATGCAAGGTGGCTGCCTATGCCCTACGCAGATTTGCACCATCATCAAAAAAGTAAGAAGAAAGAGAGAATTATATGTTTGCGGTTGCGGCTAGTGAATAAGCAGGTTGCATGTACATAATGGCTTTCCCCATCCCAGTCTGTATGTCTTGTATAGGGCTGCCCAGCAAGCAGGTCTGTTTTTGAAATGCAGTGCTAAGAGATTTACACCCAAGCATGGACAGACTCATTGCCCTACATGGAGAGCAAATGCCTGACTGAAATGCAGCTTTAGATCTATTTCCAGCCTGTTACCAGGCAAAGGTATACATGGAACATTCTATCCTGTTCACTACAAACATATTAATTTATGTAATTACTATACATATGAGAAAGCTCCAGGCCAAAGTGGTGAAGAAGACACAAACAATAAAGAGGCACTTCAAATGGCTCTGTTTCTGCGTCAAGCAGGTCTCAAACATGCCACATGTACCACCTGAAGAAGCAAAGGGGCTAATGATGAGCATCCATGCACACCCAGTGATTTTGCAAAGTTATGAGGGAAGCAAAGGCTTTCTCTATGTCTAATTTATCATTTCCACAACAAAATCTATCTCAGATCATACAATAGCATACACAGCCCTTCTGGCTCGTGATTACTGCATGCAAGAATTGTGAAAATGACTCCCCCACACCATTACATCAGATTCTGCTTGAAAAAAGCCTCCTCAGGGAAAGTGTTTCGAATGGTTTTCTCAACACGACACACTTCTCCCAGCAGATGATATCCGCAGAATGTTATTGAGTCCCATGACATTGACTACCCTACTGCTTACTTGAGTGGTGATGGCTCTGGGATTGATGTATGTGCACTATGCGTAAATGGGCTTGAAGCTGATAAAGCCAAGCTCCTGCATCCAAACCATCAGGGCTAAAGCCTGATTCATACTTATACTGCTCCAGCATGTCGGATCAGTTGGATCGCCATGATACGACGTCGTATGGGCG
>JBBKCR010000022.1:320752-335278 GCA_037577295.1 Ladigesia roloffi
GAGCAGCTACCAGCGGCTGATTGGCTAGTTTTGTTTAGACTATGTCTATCACCATGGTAACGCGTACTCACTCTCAAACTGCAAAGATCCTTCATTTTACTATCACTGACCGCAGCTGCTGCGTTCATTCTGAAATCATATTCAATAATATTCACACATCATGTACGTTATTTTCACAATTTTCCAGCATTAATTTTGGGGAGACTTAGCCTCTCCAAGCCTCCGATACGCGCCACCCATGCTTCCAGTACTATGTACTGGATGTACTGTCGGATGTACTGTATATCAGATTTGGTCACTTGTAATATATACGTTCTTGTTAAGTAACAAATCTGATTTGCATGCACATTGAACAGAAAAACTAAAGGTTCATGTTCCATACTAATGGTCATATGCTTCGTCATGAGACTGTAAATAGTGTTTTCACATGTATACACACTTCAGCTTTCCTGGAAGAATGAGTTCAGACCATTTGTAATCCAGTCCTTCAGAACCACTCAGTTTCAAGCCACCCCACACATCTGAGTAGTATTTAAGACTTAAAATCGAGTAACTACGTTGAATACAATGCAAACTGAGTTATTCTTAATATCTAGGAGTGAGATGCAGAAAACCTTGAGGTACAGAAGACCTGCTAAACATTTGAGATGTAAAGTAAACTAGGCTCATGATACTTGTTGTTATACTGCAGAAAACTGTCCTTATAGAATTGCTTTTGAGTTACAGAGAGGCACCAACTGACAGAGAGGCACAGAGTTCTGTTTCTACAGAGCAGACTTTAAGAAAAATCAAGTCTTTATCTAAAAAAAATACTGCCTATCCTCGGAAGCTGTCCAGCACTTGGAAGATTTCAATCTGAGAACATATAGCTTCCTTTCAATATCTATCACACGATACAAAATTGGCAGAAGATCTACTCCAAGCCACCTGGTATCACACAATACTGAGATGCATACTTTGTGGGCAAAAAAATATGATATTATTATAGTGCAGTCTGATTCCTGATTTCATAAGATATGTCTAGTTTTCCTGATTGTAAAGGGTTCTTCTCCCATTACACTTTCAGATGATAGTGGCATTTTGTTATGAGAAATTGATACGGTAAAGTCCCTGGGGGGAAAAATGATATGGTAAGATATTTGCTTAACAGGGACAAACAGTTACAATCATTTCTTTGCCCGCTTCTACCCAATTTTCAATATGTAGGACCCTCCCAGACTGCCAGAATTGGGTAGTGGATCATTCTCAGCACAGTGTGTCCACTTACTCTCTACTCTGTTTGATACTTCTAATCTGTTGGTCCACCTTGAAGATCTGAATGTTCTCTCTGCACAGTTTGTGTTTGTGGTCAGTTTCCGCCCTCAGGTCCCTTTGGTGGACTGTCCTCCACTCACCTGTGACACACAAACACACAAAAAACATTCTTCCACCATTTCAGTGTCACTGTTTTGTTGAGAGTGATACCCCAAAATAGCTGCCAGCACAAAAGACACTTGGTGTAGAGAAGGCAGGCATAGGTCATGTGTGTGTGTGTGTGTGTGTGTGTTCACCAGAGTGAGTTAAGTGAGAGATTTACTATACTAATATTTGGGAACAAAAAATTTCTATCAAAAGCTCTGTTGTTTATGTCTTTTAGAACAATGTGCATGTGCGATAATGACATGTTGTCCTTCATGATATTTACAATATGTAGGCCTTGATGATGGTGTTTAGCTAGATAATAGCTGCACTCCTGAATTTCTATACTGCAGGCTCTGTATTCGCCAGCATGAGACACAAAACTTTTAAATAAAATTTTACTTCTGTATTCTCAAATCTGCATACTAACAAGCTAGCGCAATTTAACCTCCATTCATTGCAACTCTTTTTGTTAACAGCACAAAGAGACCGTTTTCTGCACTTTTCCTTCTCACAGGTGCAACTGTACTCCCTCTGTGTTCCCTTACACTCGTTTCTCCAATTCTGTATTCTCTTTTACACCCCTTCTACCCAGCCCACCGATTTATTACCAGCAATGTTTCTTATCAGAAAGAATCAACTTCTATCTCCCAGTGATGTGCCGTTCTACTTATCTGTGGCATCATTCCTCCCTCCATCTGCCTCTCTCCATAGCCTACCCTATCTTTTCTTCTCACTTCATTGAGCCTGTGCTTCTGTATCTCCCACTCATCCTTCTACATGTCTCTATCCTCCCTCTCTTTTTACTGGGATGCCAACATCTTCTACATGCGGGGGCTTTCAGGCCCAGCTGGTGATAGATTTTGGCCAGCCTAAAACCACTCCTGTTTTCAGGTTGTCCGAGGGCAGGATAGTGGATAGTGCTGGATTAGCAGGTTGGGAGGAGCAGCAGAGGGGCGAAAAACAGCTGACTGGAAAGCAATAAAGCCGAGAAAAGCTGGCAGAGCGTAAATTGACTCAGGTAGAGAGAGAAGGAGGGAGAGAGAAAGAGAAGGGGAGGAAGCTGCAGGTAAAGAGGAGAAAAGGTTACTTTGCACATCTGATTCAATTTGTAGCATAGGCAGAAAGAGTGGAACATTTGTGTAAAAATAAGGTGCCGGGGTGAAAAGGAGCAGGTAGTTGATACTATCACGGCTGGATGGATGGGATTGAGCTGAGACATCCAAAGACTGGGAGGGACACTTGATCCACATTATTTTATGTCAGTGATTCCTCTTCCCTTTCCCAGGTGCAAGCTTTATGTCTCAGCCATAGTCCAGGAGGGAAAACGTGTGGGGACAGGCACTTCTCTATGTTTCGACTGCTTAACTACCTGTGTATCACTGCTGTGCTGAGAATGATCCACCACCCAAATAATACCTGCTCAATGTTGGTCCTTTTGTGTTTTGGCCATAGATTCATTTGGCAAAGGGAACTAAAAATGATGCATAAAACCAGATGGACTCATTAAACATTTCCAAGTACTAAGTATATTGAGTAGAACTGACTGACAAAGATACAACCCAGGATCTTCATGCGCTAAGTATTTGTCAGCGCTAACCCCTGAACCACCACGCCACCTCAAATATAAATATACATTTTAAATTTCAATCCTAAATCTATATGCTTAGGAGATATGCTACATGACCACATCCTGTGATTACAAATGGCTGTTACGTAGGAGGGAGCTGGACTTCATGCTGTGATATCCCTTAACCAAGATGGAGGATTTGCCTTTAATGATCTCAAACCTTAATATTAAATATGAAAAAGATATCTTGCACTCTAAATGTGAAACGTCGCAGTTAGATAGGGGACTGTGACACCTTTCATAATAGTCCTCAGCAATCTGTAGTTATTTGCCAAAAAACATTTACTTCGCCTGGGAGTCCCATTACTTTTGTCCGAGGTGAACAGTTTTTAGCTAAGAGCTCTGGATCGTGGGGGCTATTTTTGCAAACAAGTAGTATTTGGAAATGTCTCAAGTTTCATGGAGATTGGTGGTTGCCACACCTAGAAAAGACGCGGGCACGTGCCATGCAGGGACTGAAGTATTGGTGAGGCAAATCATAGCTCAAAATCCAACCCCCTGCTAAGTAACGGCCAATTGTAATCAAGGGGCGTGGCCAATTTAGCATATCTCACACCATTTGTAAAAGTAACATTTAGATTTATATTTAATATTTTTATTTACATTTAACATTTAGATTTAGATGTAACATTTAGATTAAATGTAATGTTTATGTTTAAATGTAACATTTAGAATTAAGATTTGACATTTCGATTTTGATTTAGATTTACATTTTGATTTAATATTTAGACAAAAAACTTTACATTTAGATTTAAGATTTTAAATGTAAAATTTACATTTACGCAGCAAAAAAATGTTCCAAAATGTGTCTCTGTTTTTAAACACATTTAGCTCTAAATGTGTAAAATTGTGCAAAACATTGCATTAAATTTAGAAAAAAAAATTTTTTACAAACGGCACCCCATAAAATAATGCCAGTGTTTGGCCTGTTGCTATCCGACTCCCCTAAAGGCATCCTATCTGGAAACGAATGAGCAAGTTCACCTTAACACCAGGGAACACTGGAAGCCAAAGTTCTCTATGGTCAGTACAGCTCGAATGGTTTCCATTTACAAATTGGAGTGACCTGAAAAGACACCCAAGGCTAACCACCATCAGCTATTGGTCTGCAGTACTGATGGAAGCCATGCCTCTTTCAGAACACTAATGGAGTTTCTCAGCATGAGACCTCAAGATGTGAAATAACAGATTAATTAAAAATCTGAACCAGCGTCCCACTCAAGAACATTACATTAATTTATTAAAATCATACAAGGGCAAATTTCCAACACATAGTATATTATGTGGAAATGACACACATACAAAAACATGATGTAAATAAGAAAGTATGAGAATAAAATAAATTAAACTAAGCCTGACGTAGAGCTTAAAAAAAACTCAAAGCACAGAACCTTACATAAACCTATGGTCTTATGCTGCTTTGATGTAATTGGTTGCTCATGGGGAATATGTACCTACCTGCGCAAGGAGCAGTCCAGACTGCATGGCTTGTTCCGCATCACAATGATGGATGAGACCTCTGCAGGGCCATGTTAGCCATAATGGAAACCATGATCACAACCGAGCTCGCTGCTCTCATCCTCCAGTCCATAAAAAGCTCCTAACCTTGAAACTTCAGTCGGCTCTGCTTAGTTGTTGAATCTATCACACCACAGCAGTGCTACTGTCTGGTGCCAAACCATGACTGTGTGCCTGAATAAGAGATGAGAGTCCTGATCATGTTTAATAACTGAATCATCCATTCAAGACCTCCTCCTAAATTTCGTTTTTTGTCTCAGGTCTGTCTCATAATTCTTCTCCTCTCGGTCAAACAGGCAACCTGAAAGAGTAAGTCAGACTAACATTGCCAAGTGGGCAAACATATCTATGGTTGCACAAGGTATAAAAAGCAGATGGATGTGATGATTACATTTTGAATAGAAAGTGGCAGGAAGCTGATTGACTTTCTTTCCATGAGTACATCTCAAAAGGTCAAAAATCACAAAAAAAGTATTTACTGTAGGGCAGGGCGATATGGCCTAAAATCTATATTGCAGTATAATTTGAAGGATGTGTGGTATCGATATATATAGCAAAAAATATTATTTTCTTCTGTATATATAATACTTCTCCTCTAGGTCAAAACAGGCAGCCTGAAAGAGAGATGTGTGGTAACTGTATATATTGCTATATATATATATATATATATGAAAATAAAGAATGGATGTCTGAATATATGGAATGAAGTCCAAATGTATGGAAGGAATTTATATATTCAGACTTTCATTCAACATGATCAGACTTCATTCCATATATTCAGACATTCATTCGTTATTTTCGAATTTTTATTCCATATACTCGGACTTCATTCCATATATTCAGTATATTCAGACATTTCATTCCATATACTCGGACTTCATTCCATATATTCAAACTTCATTCCATATATTCCAGGTCCATCATTTTCTTTCCACTTGACTGACTGGGCACGTGTGGAGGGCACAGTGTTTGGCTTTCTTTGTGTTCCAAAATGTGCTTAGTGATAAAACAAATGACTTGTATTCCCTCTCTTCGCTATCAGGCCTTGTTCACATGGGCATTTCATTCTCGGATAAATGAACGCATTCTGAATGCCATAGGCATTTTTGTTGCATTATGTACCTGCACTTGATTGACTTCAGTGAGGCGTCAGGGTTAGGCCTTCATCTGACACTGTTTAACTCTGCAGCCCGATGTTTAGTTTCACGTATTCGCCTTTGGGGGCAGTAATTATACTCTCCAGATGTTTGCATGCCTGTTTACATGTTGGCGAGCTTGATTTGTATTTCTACATTGAAAGCATTGGTGTTCTACAGTGACATTTTTTATTCTTTGTTAAAACTTAAATTCAACATTATTGTTTTAGAAAAACTCCAGGTAGGGCGCTGTAGGCTGGGGAGGATTTTGACAGAAATTTGACGCCTCACAAATGTGCAGCAACTGAGCGGCGGGGCTGAACACCCGTGTGGACTCGTGATTCGCTTCAATGAGCAGAAAAACAGTCGTCACTCTGCGCTAACCTGGGACCACGAACGATTCAGCCTGATTCAGATGCCCTGTGGACGAGGCCTTATTGACACCCAGTATACATTGCAGATTATATATTTCTGCTCAAAATCCAACTCCTTAAACCTAAACCTGGTCCATACGACCGAAATCGCACATCTACTTTATGATCACCTCCTTCCCCTCCCCCCATGTCAGTTCCACGCTTTTGACCAAAACAGGTGCAGCTTGATGACATCATCAACATGTGCTATCGCATTAGGCCAGTATAGTCAAAATATCTACCATTGGCAAATTCATATAATATCTACCATAAACCCTTTATACCACCCACCCCCAATTTAGTGAATGCCTTGTTTTTTGTTTAGTTTTTTCGGTGGGGGGGGGGGTTTGGGGCGTTGAATGTTTCTCCCTGGCAAAAGGGAGCAATGTGAAGTTATGGAAGCAAAAAAACGAAATCCAATGCGGTCCTAATAATCAAGATAAACAAATATGGCAGGGAGGCCTGTCCAAATCATTTGCCCTGTAAAGCTTCCAAATTTCTGCCCGGTAAGGGCCTGGCCTGCCATGGTTGAGATGCCTATCGACGTGACCTACAGAGTTTGGTGGGGTGAGTTAGTATGAATTAGTAAATGAAGCAGCCAGTCATTACAGATTACAACAATTCAACATCATGGTTTCTGTGTGGATATTTATTGCACTGACTTTGAAAAGTGAAATGTTCAAAAAGTTTCCTCAAAGCTAACACAATCCCAATCAGTCTGAGCCAAGCTTCACAGACTGCATAACAAAACACATTAGCATCTGTGCCATTTGTTTTGTCTCTTTGACCAAAAGAACACTTTATTTACCTGCTGAATAAAAGGACATCTCCTGTGCCCTCCAAAGTGCTGTGACAAATAAAGGAAAAGCTGGCAAACAAACAAACTCTCCTCGTTTCTCTGTCTAAGACATGGGGAAGCAGGTTTAATTATTCCTATACAGCCCTATACAGTCATAACTCTCATTTTTGGCACATTGTTGATGGTGTCGTGTGTGTATAAGCAGCAGATACATTGATGTCGCTTGTAAGCCTAATAACAAGTGTTACTCTGTTTAAAACTCTGTACCAAAATGTCATTCGATGCCTAAATTATCCTCATTGTTGCTGGGATTTGAAGATAAATGATGGAGCATAAATACTGTTTAAAATAACTATTATATCAGAGATCAGTTTTAGAATTTAAGGCTATATCTTTATGCAGTCTGGAGCAAGCACCAATAATTACTCATCTCCTTTTCCTAACAAAAGCCTGATGAACTCTTGAAAGTCAAAGATAATGGTGAAACAGGTGGGATATATGTCAAAAACACTGAAATGTTAAAACTGTCTATACATTTGTGACTAAAAATAAAAAAACACACAGAAAAACTCATGGGTAGCATACCTGCAGGCTATATGTTCTGTTGATTGTTTGTCTATCCCATGAAAGGTTTGATTAAGTTTCCTCAGTACAACTTGTTTTGCAGTACTATATATTTCTACTCATTTTCTTAAAATGCAAAAATTTTGAGGCTTTTTCTCTGTTCTGTCCTGTCATATATTTTACCCCATCACTGCTTAGATGCTAATATTAAAATGGCATGTCAAATTAATTCTTTAATTCCAGGAATTCTGGAAATAAATATCACAACCATCAGATAATATGAACATTAAAGGAGGCATCCAAATGTTCGTAAAGGCTGAAATATAAAAGTTGTAGTGGTGTTGCTCTAATATCATCCTAAGCTAAGTCAGCAACATATTACAATTAAACAATTAAGGTAAAGTCAAATTTGCCTTGCTTAAAATATAAGTCAGTACATGGACATCTCTGGATTTGGAAGCTAAGGCACCATCTAACAAGACCTATAGGATTTGACACTTTACATATTTTAATTGATAAAATAAAAAATCTCATTAAAGTAACTGAGTTTTACATTCAGGATATAAACTATTAAGTTCTATTATGAAATTTATGACAGAAATTTGTGTTTATGTACTCCTGCTGCTATATTTCTTCTCTCTCTGTGATGCAAAAATTAACTACATTTTTTAGTTAATTTTAGATCATTTTTAGTGCTACTAGAACCCTCATATGAGGACTCTGAATTGTTGTGGCAAAACTATTTTTAATTTAGGTACATTTTTTAATTATTAACTATGATACCACATGTACTTATGGGATCATTTTCCAAAAATCCTGATCAATTTTTCATAGTAGAATTTTTTTCTGATAAGTTTCTGAGCAAAATCTCAAAAATAAGATGTCATCACTAAAATCTAACATCTAAACATGCATAATAGATGTAATCTTCATGGCATCTTGTCTGACTGAGATTGTCCTAACTTATGCATTTTAAGTAAAATCCCTAGTTTGAAAAAAATTATTCTAACGAATAAATCCGGATAATCACTCCTTAATATAAAAAATTCTGCTAATTACTTATTCATAAAATGGATTCTACCATCACAAAAACGGACAGTCATATATAAAAAGGGACCTATTTTTGGTATTATTCTAGCTTCACCTTCTATCACTGAAATCACAATAGAGACAGATCACATTTTACATGAATACTCCACTTGTGGAATTGCTGATAAAACAACTAAGCAGTTTGGAAATTATTGAGATGTTTCTATTGTTTGGTCAAGCACCTTAATAGTTTTACTGAAGAGTTAATTGGTTGTTTGGGGAGACATTGGTGCAGCAGTGCTTCATCTGCCAGAAATGTCTAAAAGGAGACTATTAGCCTGTTACAATTTTAAGTAGATGTCCGTATATTTCATATGACAACAAGAGAACAGCATGAATCACAGAGTGGACAGCACTTCTGACATGTGCCCTCTTTAGCTGATGAATGGGACTCTCCCCCAGTTATGACATTTTTGGCAGGCACAGCAAGGCCAGTCGTCTCAAGTCCCTTTGGTCGCTCAGCTTGTCGGATGTTTACGCTCATGGTCAGCTCTTTAATGTCATGATCTTTAACAGGTAATGATTTTCAATAAGAAAGGATGGCATGACATTTTCATCAAAGCCAAGCTCATCTGATTAGGAGGCAGTGGATGAGTATTGGCCCTCTGTTCTACCACCCTCTACTCATCACCCCTACATATCCACTCTCAACACAAGCTAAAACCAAAAGCTTCTTCTGCAAATGCTAATTGAAACTCTCAGTTTGGCAACATACTTCTTACTGCCTTAGAAAGGTAGCTACAGCTTCAGCCAATTTCTAATGTTACAAAATGATTCCCATTGTTTTGCCCCATTGTTAATGTGGTAAATTAAGAAAAATATTTTCAAGGGAGATATAAAGTATACAGAGAAGTTTGTATATAATTTAAATTGGGGATTCTAAATTGACTGTAGGTGTGAGCAAATGGTGTGTGTAGTCCCTGCCTTGCACCTGTAAAACCTGGGATAGGCTCCAGAGACCCAGAACTTACCTCTCCCCTCTTATGATATAGCTAATATTTTAATGCTTTTAGCATCACTACCCTTACTTCTACGGCAAACAAAAACACTAACTTGCCGATTAACACTCTTGGTGAGCTTTAGCACATGCTGTTTCTGACTAATGCTTAAGTGCTTTTTAAATTGATTTTCTTTTGAAGTTAATGTGATCAATCTCTCATACATGAACATGCCACAGCACATAGTGTGAACAACATGAATGTTTCCTCTGCATTTAACCCATTCAGCAATTGAAACAGGAGCACTTAGCCCGGGGAACAGTGGGTGGGGATGGTACATGGGCGTCCCCCACACATTTCACTATTATTTGGGCAGACCCCCCACATTTAACATAAAATATTAGTTCACCCAGCCCTGTTTCACAAAAGAATCCATTCCACTTAATCATTATAAACATGACTGGAAATCCGCTCCAGGTTTGCTTCACTGCTAGTGCACTGAAGATTCATTTCACTGTGAAGTGAATTGTCATTGTTGCTGGGAACATGCTGCTTGAACGGAAGCAGATAACGTCAGCCCTATTACCATCTCACAGGCAACTTAAACAGACATACTGGACATAAGAAAAATCTTCACAAAGGAGCAGAATGTAAGGCAACATTTCTTCACAAGAGTTTTTTCTCCAGTGGAAATGTTAATGCTGTAGTGGCTATACTGTCATGGATTATTACAATTCTGAATCTTTATCTGAAATGGTTATTGAATTAAGTCATTTTGTAGGTAAAATCAGGTGTTTAACAACCTGTTAAAATAAAGCAGAATGCAGTAAATGGCATCTAATTCATAAAAATGTTTCAGGGACACTTGGGTGATGACTGCCCCACGAGGAACTGGGAAATGGGAAAGCAAAAAGAATTTCAGAATTTTCCATCGTAAATTTCAAATGGAATGCTCCATTTCTGACTCAGAAATTTGGAAGAACCTAATTTGCATAACCTCAAAATTCAATTACATCAGTTGAAGACACAGTATTGTCGAACCTAACGCCAGAATGTGATATATATATATAAAAAATTTGAAATTGTAAATTGAATGAGAAATGCATAGACTTTCAATACCTAGGTGATTTTTCACAAGACAGTTTTCAATTTCTTTACTCAGGATGTATAGCAAGTGTTTTGGAAATGATCTTCCTGGGTTAACAATTCAAAATAATCCTCAGGGACTTATTTTTGCACCAACCAAAATTTCAACAGCCTGGTTTGCTATACATCACTCAGGCCACATAGCCAGCATGAGGTTACTTTTTTCTAGTTTAATGTAGATGGATTAGTGGGTGGAGACTAACAGCTAACACTACATTATTTGAATTCTACACAAAACCTTTATAACTACACCATTACTTTTCTTTGGCTGAGGTCAGAAGCTGTCATGAGTGGCCAAAACAAATTATATTCATTAATATAGTAGTTTCATTACAGATGCTGTGAAGTCATGACCTCAACTTCATTTAAGTATGAAATCTTACAAGCTAAAAGGCAAATAAATGTCTGTTAAAATTAATTTAGAAGTGAAGTTACATTGATATATGAAATAAGTAAAAATGTAGTAAAATGTCTGTAATCAGGGATGGATATTGAAATTGGAATTGTAACATCACCTGCAGATGATCGTTTCATAAAATTGACAGGCATTTTGATTTAACTTATATTTTAGATGGATAATAAAACTCAAACTGCTACTTTGCTAGATTCAACATGCATTGTATTCGTTTTATTTTAAATATTAATATGTATTTTAACAGCAGATATGTGCATAACAAACAACTGATATATTCATTAGGCTATCGTTGTATGTCAATTTATGAATCTTGCTTTACTCCATTTAAAATACATTTTATCCAACCATTTTAGATGATTTGACTGAATTTCAAATGAAGGCCCGTACTTCAGCCCATCATTGTTGAATGCTGTGCATTAGATTTGCAGTCTCTAACTCAAGCATGCTCTTACCTTCACCTCTTCACCTCTTCACTGCATTAATGGTCCTGATTGCTACTAGAGAGCATTCACTTTAAAACACACAGGGGCAATTTTTGCTTCTTTTCACCCAATCCACTTTAAAGACGGTGCACTCTCCCTGAATTCATAGTCTGCACTTCCCATGTGACAAGCATTTCATTGCAGCTGAATAAGTAATAGTGCAGTCCAGAGATGCAGGCCCATTTCTACAACTAGACCATGTCTGCCCTTGGACGTTCGCCATATATGTTCCTGAAAAAATGAAGAAGAAAAACTGGTGGCGAGATTTAATGTATCTGGAAGATGTGTATATTAAAGCACTGGCAGCTTAAATACGGTCCTCCATTAACATTTCAAAACAGGATTATGAATCACCAATAACTTCTAGGAGTAACCCCCCTTCCCCGAATATCAGTCATCCTGGGCTATCAAAGGTTTATGGAACCCATAAGAGGGTGTTATTTTTTCGCTCTCGTCCTTTCAAATGCACTTTTAGGAAGAGTCTGGCGGTAAAGATGCAGTAAGGGAGAGAGAGAGAGAAGAGATTATGATTTAAATGAGCTCGCTTGTGTCTCAGGTGAAGAAGTAAATGTTCTGAAGGTCAGACACAAGGCCAAGTGAAGAGAAGAATACATATCAAAGCACCTGCCTTAGCCTGCATGTTTCAATAAGCCAGTGCCTTTTCTCTCTTTCTACTTCCACTGACCTGATCATCCTTGTTTTCTCACACTGCAGTTCAAAGGGTAGGAAGCATATGTTTTTATATTACAAGCAATAATAACTATATGTATTATTAACTAGACATCAAAAGATCATGTTTTACTGAAGTATTTTAGGGGTGGGATGTTATGAAATAATAAATAATATTGCAAAATTATTTATTTAGAACATTTAGGGGGGCGGGGTGCTTTGAACTGTTATTACCACATTTCAAATACGAAGCCTTCTACATATTTTTTTATTTAGAACTACTATACATTCTCTGCCATTTTTCAATCATCTTCTGCTCTGTTTACCATTCTAGAAGGTCTAAAATGCCCTTTTATTTTCTAATAAGGAAATTTACACGAGAATAACCTATTTTAAAGCAATAAGCCACTTATCTGAAATTATTATGAAATTATATGGTTAATTGTAGATAAAATGAATTAAATGAGAACAACTGGTTGTAATGCCTACAACACATATATAGCCATTTTATTTACAAAATAACAGCTGAGCTATGTTTCTTCTGAGTTTTATTTGTCATCTCAATAAAATAGTGATATTGCAAAGCAGTTGCAAAAAAATAGATTTCTTTTTTTTTTCATGCCAGATTAAGCTAATAATCGTTTACAAGGAAGCTTTAAGAGGCAGCACTCTGGATATCTGGTTATTGTTACTGCTGTAAAGAATTCTGTCTGCACAGGTTTCTCAGGAACATATAATTTAACAGCAGACAATGCTGAATGACACTGAGAAGTCAGTGGAATTTCCCTTTTACTTTGGCAAATCTGTGGAAAATAGTTTCAAGAGATGTATTAATTCAGTTCAGTTAAGGGGCCAATGCATCTTGATTATTCTGCAGTTCGTTCGAATGTAATTAGAATTTTAGAACTACAGCTGTTATAAGAAACATTTTATCAAATCAAATCAAAATCAAATCAATTAAATCACTTTTATTACCACGTCACATTACAGTATACTGGTACAGTATACTGGCTGAATAGCAGATTCCAAACTTGAATAATAATGTATCTGTCCTTCACCTCCCCCTTTTCCCTACGTTCCGGTCATCCATCTCTCATCCATCATTCCATTTGCTCCCTCTCATTCTTTTACTTGAACTCACTCTCTCACTCTGGGACTAAACAGGAAAGAGCCAGGCCTATAGCCGGAGGGCAGGACTTAGTTAATTAGTCACGGATTTCCTCTGGAGGCGCACAGCTATAAAAGGCAAAATCACCAGACAAGATCACAGGGTCTGACCGCCGTCATTGCTTCCTTCATGTCGTTGACCAATCTTTCCTCAAAGATCATTGTCTGACCGTTTGCTTGAGTGATGGACTCATGCCCCACTTATTATAGCAAACACATGGCCTGCCAGCATCTCCATGATCACAGAGGCTTTTTATAGCAAAACCAAATGTCTATTCGGGTAAGAATGCAGTGCTGGAGCTTCAGATGAGCAGTATGTCTGTAAACATTCCCAAGGTGTGAATCAGTTCAACCCCCTACCCCTCCATTTTAATGAATATGTCCCCTAAAAACTTCAAGCCTCTAACTGACTCATGTGGCAGATGTTTGTCCCATATCCAAGTGACAGGGATTAGAGCTGCCAATTATTTACACCAAGGGTGGAGTACACTAATGAGGTTTATAAAGTCAGTTGTCTGCACACAAATACATTCAGGCTTTTAAGGGAAACATTGCCAGAACAACCAGTATTTTTTTGTTTGTTGTTGTTTGTTGATGTAAGTCTTGACAAGTGGTGGTCCTTTGTATTTTGAACAAATGAGTTAAAACGAGTTATCATGCACATTTGATACTCTCACATCAAGCACATATGTCTGCTACAAGGAACGTATTAAGACTATTATTATTGTTCCCTGAACATGGCCAGAATTGCAATGAGGTTTTCCATTGTTGTGTTGTTTGTTAGCAAAGTTGGCCTCTTTTACTCTTGAGAGTGTGCAACGGAGCAGCATTCCCTGAGAAACGAGGACTGAACTGGTGATATGAGCCTGCAAGTCCCAAAAAGAATTGTACCTCCTTTATATTGGATGCAATGGGGTAAGATTGAATAGCCACAACTTTAACTTGCTCAGTTCAAAAACCTTCTATGGATACTCAACTTGATCTCACAACTTTTTGTGCAGCCATCACAACATAAAATCTATTAAAAATGTGTTGCAATTACGCTGGTATTTTAATGCACAGTGATTTAAATAAATAAAAAAGAACCAAAAAAAATCACAATGATCATAAAAAAATTAAAAGTTAAAAAAAGAAAGTTATATTGAGATGAAAACTCTTGTTC
>JBBKCR010000022.1:335378-346458 GCA_037577295.1 Ladigesia roloffi
GTTTCATTCTTTGTTTACCTGTGTCTTTAATCTATGATACACTCACCTCGCCTCTTATCTGACAAGTTTTCAGGTTTCAGTCGTTCGTTCATCACCTGACAGCCCATTTAGCGAACCAATGCAGGCTGTGCTGGAAAGAGAATTGATTAGTTCTTTTATCGAGTCTTTGGGTTTAAGTCGTACGTTCATCACGTGACAGTCCCGTAATGTTAACTTATGCAGCCTGAGCCGGAAAGAGAATTGATTAGTTCATTTCTCGAGTCTTCGAGCGCCAAAACTGAGACTCAATAATTTCAATACAGAAACTATATCATGTTGCGCAAATACGCATGTGTTGTTCCCGAGTCACATTAAAGATTTGTTCAAAATGAACGAATCGTTCAACAATGACCCATCACTATTTCAGACATCAACCAGGCACTTTAAGTGGTGAGTTGGTAGCTGGAGCTGAAGGTCCACATCAATTTCTGCTTTGTTCAGTGGCATGTCAGGTCAAGCTACATGAAAAACTTTCTCAAGAAATTCTTTCAAGCACCATAAATAAGTTTAAGTTTAAAAAACAGAACAAGTGGCCCCCCAACAACCGCATTCCCACTTTCTGAGCCACAAACACATGCACACACTCACACATGCACGAACGCAGGCACACACACACACACTTCAGTCTTTTCGATTTAAGCCAAACACAGAAAAGCTGGAAACTTCAGGGTTCTGAGAGGATGTAATCAAACACCTAAGAGGGCCATTAATGCTAATGGGGCTCCATCCTAATGAAGCCTTAGACTATTAGCTGTGATGGGTTTCTCCATAGTTTAAGGAAGGTCATTAGCTTCCTACCTCGGTGAGTGGGCTATATATGTGCCATGTTTCTGAGTAAGTGCACTAAGTAGGAGGTATTCAGAACTATATTTATGAAATTTTCACCAATCATGTTAGGGCCATTTTTAATATTTTCAGACATTTTCATGAGAAATGTCATGTAAATGTCTTGTAATTCTAATATTTTTAAACTGAGCTTTCAATACAATTTTCATGAAATCCACCTTTTAAAATAGAGGCAAAACACTGATACCACAGGAGAACAAGAATTGGTTTCCTAATGAAAAATTTTATATGTAATTCTTTAATGAGCTGTGTGAATGTGAAGAATCAGAAAAACCACATTTTATTCACTGCTCATTCCATATATGCAAATTAATTGCAAAACTGGTTTGTCTTTAATGAATTTTGTCAGAAAATTACATGATGTCACATTAATGTACCTATTGAAACTACAGCTGTTTAACTATGCCTATAGTAAAGTTGTAATTGAATAGTATAGTATAGTAAAGTTTCTAAATGTCAATACAAGGCAGCCAATAAAAACAGAGGCTATTTGTATATGTCAGTTTTACAGGGAAGGTAACAAAAATTGCCTGTTCAACTGTAAGAGATAAAAGCAAGTTGGCAAATGGTAATGTAAAAATATTGTGATGTTTTCTTGAATAAAACCATAAAAAATGTCTCAAATTGCAAGCTTATTTATATAATGTCTAAAACTACTTTTCTCCTATGCTGGCTCCTCAGAACTGCAAATATTAGAGATTCCATTTTCCCAACACAAAAGCCTTTCTGGGTCAAAGTAGGCTTTAAGAAGTACATAAAAATATGCAGGTCAGGGGAAACACTGTTCTGTACTGTTTAAAATATGTTTTACTTGGAGGTTTGCATCCAAACTGAAAACCATTCAAGAACTTTTATTTTAGTGTGGCTTTACAGGATGACAATTAGTCATTCACTGTTGACCTCCAGCCCAACACACAGGGGAAACCATTATAAAGGAGAGGAAGCAGCTTTCTCCTGACCTTTTCAGAAGACCTAACATTAAGCTTCTATCAGTTGACAAGGGAAACATGTCAACTGAATATATCATTAGAGTTGGATATAGGTATAAAACTGGTTTGAAAAAGCATGCCACTGCAGTGCGCCCCACTCCTTATAGCCCTTTGAATAGTGTTCTACTAATGAATTCAATTGTATTAATTCATCACCCTATATTTTGTTCAAAATATGTCTAGAATATGGAATTGTGGACCAAATGGGATCATGGATAGGGTGACAACCACTATTACCACTTTTAATGATTTTAAGAACATGTTTGTCAGTAAAACAATGATATTAAAACAAATGAGTATAAATGTAGTCAAAGGTAATGAAATTTTTGTTCAATTGCATGAAAAGAAATGACTGGGCTTCCTCTCCGTGAGGTTAAGAAATAGTTAAGTTAACACACAAAATTATGTAGTGTTTATTAGTACTTATTCTAGTGTCGGTGCTTTTGACCAAGGAATCAAGATTTTTGCTCAGCAGTATACATGGTATAATGGTTTTCATATTTACTGTCTTAAGAAATGAGTGAAGATAGATATGTTGCACTCTATGACATCCAAAAAAAGCAATATAAAGTACAGTGGATCATTAGATTAATCAGTGAAAAGTGCCTTAACTAATGTACTTCTTCTTTGTGTTTGTTTGAGCAGTGGGGGCTTTGTGAGATTAGATGGGCATCTTAATTGAACAAATTGGAAATTGTTTTAAAACGGAAGTGTTTTTGAAATAAAGAAAGAAAAAAGAAAGATCAGTGTTATAATATCAGTATCAGAAGGGGAAATTTGGTATCATATCATCTCCATATAATTACAATATTATCACTTGGAGCAGCTTTCTCCTGACCTTTTCAGAAGACAGTATGTTTGTATGTTTTTCCACATACCACATACAGTCCATTTAAAGCTTTAATTACGTAGACCACTAGATCAGCTGTGCCTGACATATTTCTGGGCACTCTGAACACAAATCTAACACTTGTCTATGTTTAACACACCGTGGAAACTACCCTCTCAAAGTTGAGAGCACTTGGTATGGTCCAGTCACAGCAAAGGGAAATTCCTTCTAACTGATTTCATTGTGGTAACCACTCTGAGTAAGAAAACTACAGAGCCCTGTAAATTGATGCTTATTCTTTTATTATAGTCTTTTATTGTAATGTTCATGGTCATTTATCACACTTTGATAACTTTTGACCAGAAATATATTTGTGCTTCTTAACGAAAGTTTTCACTAAAGACTCCAGCAATGCTGCTTACAAGTAAGTGATTTTGTTTCTTCTTTCCCTAGCTTTATCAACTTTGCCAGTAAGTTAAATAAGACAAATCCATTATGCCTTAAATGCATGTTTTGTTATGCTCACAATTTTTAAATATAGAGCAGAAATGGCATTCCTTTTTACGCTAAAGAGCAATTAATACTGATCCTTAGCATCCTCAGCCAACTGGAGGAAAAATAGGAGAAAACATGCAGGCACTAGAACAATTCCTTTGTTCAGAAATTGAACTCAGCTGTTGGGGGAACTGGGATTTGATCCTTGAAGCAGGTGCAAGAACTTAATAACTAATTTAACGAGATCAAAATGTTCCTTAATTAAGGATGTAAAATGTGGGCTTTTGTAAATAAACATGTGAACATCTTGGAGCTATATGTTCTGTTTGTAAAACTTGGCAAACTTTGAATATGTTTTTAGTTCTAGTTTTATAGCTTTGGTCAATAATGGGAGGGCTCAAATGTACTTTAACTATATACCTTATTAATTATGGTGTAACTATGCAAAAAGTAATGAGCTAATTCCTTGCTTTATTCTAGCCTGATCATCATTTTAAGGTGTATAATGTTTTAATATTTAGCAAAAATCATTTTAAGGAAATAGGTGTATAATGTTTTAATATTAACAAAAACACTCCTAAATATTGAATTTTCACTCATAACACAAACATATTATGATCTGAATAGTAATAATTGATGAACTGTAGTTTGAAATGTAACTAAAAGCTTAACTGAGGCTGCAGTCTAACAAGCACAAGAGAATTGTACATGGCCCTGCCTGAAGTGAGTGTTGTTAGCAACCAGAGGTAACAACAGAGCGCATGAGCAATTATACCCATGATTTAATGCCTCTCTACCTGCCAAACCTGGCAAGAGCAGAGAGGAAGTGTTTGTGCCCAAATCAGACCTCTCAGGAATGAACTTGTAGATGAGGTAGCGAGGAAGAACAGCTGTACTCAAAACTAATGAAAATCCTGTATATTTATACCATTCAAAACACTCTGTTATATCAAACCTATGGATCATTTAAGGAACAATGAGCCTTCACTCTGATTATGTGTTTTTTTCTTTGAATAAATTGATTACAAATTTAAAGAGAATCATATTATAATTTATATAAACACATGGCAGCTACCAGTGAGATTTTATTTTCAAGACAAAACAAAATAATTGAAGTTTTGTGGCAGAATCACTGCAGCACTGTGGTCCCTATGGTTACTGCACCAGATCATTCAAAGGCCTTGATTAGGTCCAATTTTTCATTAATATTTGAAAATCACCCACTTGCAAGCTAAAGTGGCCTTACAATAAAAACATTTTACAAAATTAATTGAGGTTCTTAGCTGTTTACACCAGTCAGCCACAGTCTATTGTTTTAAAGGGGTTTTGGCTCTGGTATGTGGGAAGGTAGGCTGCATGCTTATTGAACAGTGCAACCATTGCTTTCGTACCCACCTCAGTTTTTTGGTGGTAACAACATATTTCTCCTCTTCTGGCTGTAACTCTGGCAAACTTCACTTCAGGTTTTCAGTTCTACAGCACCTTAGAAAACTCCCTGGAGCCTAACTCACAGCACACGTTCTTAACTTATTTAAAAAGCTAAAGGTTACTCGGCACTCTCTCTGTCGAGACACTCTCAAGGCTAGAACTGTACAAGCTGTCAGGAAAAACAAGATGTTCTGTGCCCCACAGGGGTCCTGCAGATGCTTTTTTCATGTCAATCAAGTCCCGGGCAGCTTAAGCAAATGTTGGTGTTCAAGGTAGTTGCTGTGGCCTCAAGGGACTTTATTAGGTGGCTTTATCAGGGAGTGTCTCTGCGCATGTGGACTCTTAAGGGGAAAGTAAATAGGGAGTGGGGTTGGACAGACTGCTGGTTGAACATCCAGGGTGATGGATGTTAATGGTGGTTTTTGCGCGTGTAGAGAGCATACAGCCTAAGCTGCACGTACCACTATCAACAAAGACTCTCCCAGGCCCTTCAGACGCTTGTAGGCTTCCGGACCCTTGCAGGTTGGGAGGGAACCCAATCCCATGCATCTGTTATCAGCAGCCAAACTCTAAAAGCGAGACTTCCTGTAGGGCCGCCCAGGGTATTTGGTAAAGGAAGTGCTTCACCCTGCTTGGCTATATTAAAGGAGGGCTATATGATACCATCACTGCTTATATAATACTAGCATTAAAAGTGATGACAGCACAGCAATGACAATAACAAATCTGTGCCAAGGATTTCATAAACAAGTCATTTATTATTTATTGCAAAAGTTAAGTTTATTGTGAGCATATGTAAGTATACATATATATATTAGGGGTGCATAAAAAATTTGGCCAAATTTGAGCTGAAAATGGCAACAAAGACACTTTTTGATTTTATTTTTTTTATATTAGACCGAAACTGTGATGACGCAATCATGACGCAAACCACAAACCTCCTGATCACCCATCTTTTCTACGGCTGTTAGTGGTCTAGTGGTTAGGGCACTCGCCCTGTGCTTAGGATATCACATGTTCAAATCTAGCTTGATTGGTGTGTTTAAATGCAGAGGTAGAAATTTGTGCTGTTCACACTATGTGCTCTGCTGTTTTTTCAGTGATTACATATATATATATATATATTGTTTTGATACATTAGCTTTCACCAGCACTTGTTCTGAATGCAATGTGTTCAGGCATTTAGAATAGTAACATTGAATCCTATGAGAGAAGGGATTTAAATGTGTAATATTTCAGCTTTCTTGCTTTTAGGCTATTCATGAGTGGGGCCAAGGAAAATACTTTATTATAAATGTTACTTGATTGTGCATTGTCTGAATGCTAAATAAATATCTTATTATTATTCAATAATAATAATTTATTTCCGGTTTGTATTTCCGTTTTCTGCCAGGGTGTTTCCTCATTTTCGGGTTTTGGTATTGGCCCAAAAAAATCCTTTTAGATTTGTAAACTCAGATTATTGCCATAATATTGTAACCACCGCCCTAATAGCATACATCTAAAACAGTCCTGTAAGCTGTGATTGGGGCCTCCATGGATCAGACTAGTTTGTCCAGAACTTTCCACAGATGCTAATTCAGTTTCAAGACACTTTTTTCTACTGAAGGAGACCACTTCCATGAGAATACTGTAGTCATGTATCTAGTAGCCCCAGTAGATTCTCAGACGGACTAGCCTTCATCAATAGCCTTCATGCCTCACTGAGCATTGCACTAACTTAACCCTGTAGCCAATTCACCAGATACCACATTTGGTAGACACATACCAGTGTAATCTCAGAACATTCCAAAAGACCTGCCATTCTGGAGATGTTCCAACCCAGTCATCAAGTCATGACAATTCGGCCCTTGTCAGAGGAATTTTTCCTGTTTCTGAACTGACTATCTGGTTGTTGCCTAATATATGCAACCTCTTGACAGGTGTCACTGTAACAAGATATTCCCTTCATCTATGAGTATTTTTAATGTTGTGTCTGATTGATATTAGTAAAGACTAAAAAAATATCCTAATTAGCTTAGAGAAATATTAGGTATCACTGTATCACATAAACATCTCAGAAAAATATTTTTATGACAGCACTACCTTGGTGTAACACTTTTTAAACCTTTCTGACATGAATGTGCTGTAAAACATATCCAAACTATTACTAAATTACTACATTTTATGTTGGCTTCTGTTATGAACAAAATCTCTGCAGTTATTTAATTAAGGTAACTGAAAAGAAGCCGGGTAAATCAAACACTGCTGAGATTGACAGGCAAATAGAGAAGTATAGTGACAGACAGACAGACGAACTGACTGGTAACATTAGATGATGGACACAAACTTCATTAGTGTATAAAGTAATATGTTTCACCTCAAAATACTAATTCACAGCCGCATTATGTGGCATCTCCAAGCTATAGCACATCATTATTTGGGATGTGATCTGTTCAGCCAAAATGACACCACAGGAAAGACAGGACATGGTTAAAGCTTGTGAGCACATCCACAATGAATTGAAATAAAGCCAGTCATATCCAGTGCAAGTCCACACACACCATGCCTGTGTCAGAGCTGTGAGCGGGTGCTTTCACTCCGCTGTTCACTGACTGTTTACATATCGGAGCCATCTGCTCTATGTAGCTGATGGTGCATCTGTCTTCCCTTGACCCTGCAGTCACCTATGGGAAAGGCAGAACCCATCCCAGGCGCAAGGGTTTTATGGCTCGCCAGCAAGAGCAAAAGAAAGGATTTGTTTCCACCATCTGTTCCTGGCTGAACTGTGCTAGGAAAGAATCTGAAAGGTGAAAGCAAATGGGTGGCAAAGGAATAGAGGGACTAGCACAGCAAGGCTGGAATCAAAGAGCCCAGACTGCTTCGTCTTCCCTCCGTCGACCATGTGTACGCTAAAGAAATTCAATTAGCACCGAATTAGTCAGCGCCTCCGCAACATAATCCGCAAGAAATTAAAGAAATAAGGAGACAGATGAAGTGGGATGAACAGGCTAGTTTGGGGGTGGGGGTTCAAGAAAAAAAAGATTTTCTTTAAATATTAATTAAAAAGTATATGTTAATAAATGCTAATAGTGTTCGGAATTTTCCATAATGTTTGTCTTGTAAAAACAGAGCAAATAGAAATGACTCACTCTATATGCACTCTTTCTTTTTGTAGAGATTGAAGCCAAGGAGGCTTGTGATTGGCTGCGAGCAGCCGGGTTTCCCCAATATGCACAACACTTCAGAGGTAAATATTTACTGGTAAAATCTCTTGTAGTGTTTTACAATAAAATGATCATGGCTCTAACAACACATATGATAATCAACAGCAAATATTGATATATTGCAATTCAATTTGCTGTGTTTGCCCTCCAGATTGCCGCTTCCCAATCAGTTTAGGTTGGGTAAAGAGTGATCATGAATTCCTTGATAATGACGCTATAGAGTCTCTCTGCAGGTAGTGTGATTTATCTATGCAAGAAGTGAAAGTGCATCCCTACTTGATGGAGAATATTTTTTCTGATCATAAGTGGGATTTGGGAGATATCACACGATTCAATGTGTATGACAGTTATGCATTTTTCTGGATCCAGGAGATTATGCACCCTAAACAAATGTGTGGAAATAAAGCTGGAGCTGAACAGATTCAGAAGACGAGTGAGTTTATGAGAAAGCTTTGCACACAGCTTCACCACATAAACAAAAGCAAGCCTAGGGATAAACTTTCATACAAGTATAAATTTTTCATTCCTCATTCTGAGCCTCTTCTTACAAATGCTTCACAAATGTCCATGATCTCCTGACACAGAGGATATGTTAAAGCTTCAAGATCCTCTTAATCATAAAAAGCCTCTTTACTATCTTCTAGAAATCTTTATCCAAAACTCATTCTCACCTCATTTGTGTAATCCAGGGTGAGGACAATGATGATGAGGAGCTTTGTGCCATCAGCCCTAAGTGGTCCTATGACCGTAAGACCAAATGCTGGAAACGAACAGGTGATATGGACTTCCTGTCGTCTACTGACAGCACCATTGCAAGGTCAGAAAGTTGTGAAGCTTATCTGGTAGACAATGGTGAACAGATCCTCTCCACGCACAGCTCTTGCAGCGGTGACAGCGATGGAGGCAGCCCCAGTTACAAAACTGCAGAAGAGCATGAGAGAACCCGAAGCTCCTCTAGATGTTCGCCCATCTCCAAACTATTGTCTCCTGACAGCTCTTGTAGTGGGCCTTCATCCCCAGGAGAACCTCATAACTTCAGCAGTGAAGAACCTTTCCATGAAAAGACACCTCTGAAGAAAGGTCAGAGCCTATTTCGGAAGATGGAGAGATTCCGGCACAGAGGAGCAACCCTGCAACATGGTGGTCGAGGCGTGAAAGCGCAGCTAGTCATTAGCAGTCCTGTGCTCCTGGAGGGTCAAGGTGAAGAGCACTTCAATTTCCTTAACATTACAAAACTTCAGGACAAACTTGGTAGTGAACCATTTTCTTCACCTCCTTCAGACTCCAGTCAGTCAGACAACAGCAGCACCAGTAGCACCCCTAGCCCAGTCACCAAGATCCGCAGCAACCATAAAAGGTTGAACAATTGGAACCAGGCCACCGAAGATAGACACACTGGTGGACCAGTACCCCACCCAAAACACAATCTGGATGCCAGTCCTGTCTTTGAAATTCCACATGATCACAAGCCAGGCACTTTTCCCATGGCTTTAAGTCACAACACCATCCTACCCTCCATTGACAACACTTCAGTCAACTGGAGGACTGGGAGCTTCCGTGGGTACCATGGCCAAGGGTGTCAGACCAGTAGTTCCAAAGAACCGGAACCATCCCGCAGTCCCTTGACTACACATAACCATCGCATCAGCATTTATGACAATGTTCCAGATCATCTGCAAATTATGGACGATGATGTGTTTTCAGCCCTGGACAGTGTACGTATCAGTGGACTTCAAGAGTTGGTCACTTCATGGACAGAGAAAATGTCGGAAGATGGAGACTCTGACTTTTCCCACTGCAGTTCACCTTCACCCTCCTCACTGACTGATATCCAACTTGAGATCAAAGAGTCTGCTGAAGCTGAAGGCACAGAGCAAATTTACAGCAAGAGCTCCGAGGCACGGTCACACAATCTTCAGCCTACAGAGTATTCTTTTTGGTAAGAGACTGCTACATCATTTTCAGAAAATCTGCAAAAAGTTATCCTGGTTGGTAACTGTTAATAAAAAAAGATAAAATCCATGCTTTTATTGTAACCTTGCTCATGGCGATCCACAGCATTGCACAGTTTGAAGTATTCCCTGGCACAGCCGCCTTGATCCAACAAATGAAGATAAACCCTTGCATTGTTTTAGGTCATCAATAGCCGAATAAATAAACATACCCATGTAGCTCACTGTCTCATTAACCACTATTAGAACAGCCAAAAGGATATTCGTCTAACAGTCTCTTTATATTTCAGTGCTCTGAAACGTCACTGGTCCAGTGAACATACCTCCTTAACAAGTAACTCAAGCCCAGGCATTGAGGTCCAGCCTTCACAACATGTTTCAATGCTGCGGAGATTGAGTCTGCTCAGGCTCACTGCTCTGATGGACAAACATTCGCCCTTCAGCAAGCAAGGCTGGAACTGGTAAGATGGGCAAAGGCAGACAGGAAGAGACGGGTGGGAGTAAAGAAGCATGGAAAAACGACACAATGAGAAAGGGAGAGGAAGCCTGAATGAAAGTGTGTATGTGCATGGGTGTTAGCAAGCGAGACAGACCTTTAGTTTAGAGAATCATTCATTATTTAGATTGAGTTGCAACCTTGGCGCGCCTCTCACCAGACAAAACAGGAGGTTTCAAGAGCGATGCACTTAAAAAGGAGAGCAAACACTTTCACCTTGACTGCATAACAAAGCCTAAGCTTGTGCTGTGACTGCAGGAGAGGTTTTTCAGGAGGAGGCTCTCACTGAGATTTTACTTAACAGAGAATGCACACTTGATGTGTTGTTTGTTTGTGCACATCATCATCATCTGTGCTACAACTATATTAGAGTCTGTGTAAAAGGTCTCAGAAATATCGACTGAACCTTCCAAATCAAAATCCTCATTAGTTGCAACTCTGATTTCGAAATTAATATGAGAAATTAAGGGACATTAAGTGGTTGATAGAGTTGAGATCACAGGAAATGAGCACACCATGATTAAGGAAACCACAGTCTAGTATGTCTACATTAAGTATTGCCCTTAATTCTTATAATTTCCTTGCCTCTTATTTGTTTTCTTACTTCTTTTCACACTTACAATCTGGATCTCACTCCCCACGGGATCATTAATAAGCCATTTGACATTGCGCATTTGTGTACTAGAGTAAAACTGATTGATTAAAGCGAAAAGCACGGCATAATTGACTTTTGTGAGGGGAGAGTAATTGGTCTATTTGCTTTAACAACCATTGAGCTAACTCAGAAATAACCTTCTCAA
>JBBKCR010000022.1:353706-367945 GCA_037577295.1 Ladigesia roloffi
TGTTTGGCATATTTTCAGGGCTAAATTAAGGTAGAGTTAAGCATATTTTAAGTACATTGTGTTTCATAGTGATAGTCTGGGGGTTGGCATTAAATATAAAAAAAAACAAAAAATATTAACTACTTAGCTCCTTGATAATTATATTTTTATTAATTCTACCCAGTAACTTCTATTAACTACTATAAAATCTAGCAAATTACTACTTTAAATCTACTAAGGTATATTATTATGAGTATGAAAAGCCTCATAATGATGAAAGGACCCTTAAAATTTAAAAGAGTGAAACATACAACCTTCATTTTGTGAGCTCCGCTTGTTTGATATACATAAACACCACTTACCCATCAATTTCTCACTACTGCAGATGCCAAAATATTGGAGGGAAAAAAATCCTAGTACCGTTTATGAAGACGGCTTCAGTTTAGGTGGAAGATTCAGCTCTCCCCTGCACAGTGGTGAGATTGACCTACCAGACCATTCCAGACTGGATCTCATTGTACAGCAGCTCTTGAGGGAGGCTAGGGAGAAGCTCAAAGGCTGGACAACCTACTCAACCTTTGACCACATGGACGTGACATTTAAAAAGGTGAGTGTTTATTTGTTGTGAACATCCTGATAAAAGTCGGCCATAGGAAGTGTGAGGGACCTCTGATATTTCCGTGGAAATGTAAGGGCAAGTGGTAACCAGAGACTCTTTGCTACAGGTGGAGGACAGCAGTCCCTTGTTGCTGTGGAGGGGAGCAGTGGAAGTGGATGCCCCGCAGCAAGACGTCCTTGAGCACATTTTGAGGGAACATGGGAAATGGCAATCTGACCTCCTGCACAATGAGGTGGTGGAGACCTTGGACGAGAATGTAGAGGTCTACCAGTACACCCTGCAGGCTGTCGGGGCTAGGCCACCTCTGCAGCATGTACTGCTGAGGTAATGGGATCATTCACCTGGCTTGGATCAATCCTTTGTGTAACTTTATAGCACTATTAATCATTACTACTCCAGGTGAATGTGTTTTTTTAATCCAGGGTATCTGCAGGCTTAAAGAAGACAATTATAAGACTTTTTAAGACCACTTGGATAAAATTTAAGACCCTACACTCACAAAACGGCAAACAGCATGTGACCACCTTACAAATAGTTGGAACACTTATCGGGATTGAAAGCTCTGAAAAATAACTGAAAGTGAAACAAGTACAGGGAATAAAATAAGAACATTCTAATTGCATTGATACAAAAAGGCAAAACACCAATTTGAAATTCACAAAGGTCTTTAGAGATTATCAGAAATAATTTTTATAGAGTTTGTGGTATTTTAAGACCTTTGAACTCTGGATTTAAGGAGTACTAGTCATTTTTAAAGATATTTAAGGCCTTAATGTTGTAAAATCTAATTTAAGACTTTTTAAGGATCCGCGGATACCCTGTTAATCACACAAAGCACTACTAACTCATTTTCATTTTACTCACACAATGCAACTCAAACTGACTTCATAAAATTAGGACAGAAAAAGAGCTTTTTGTTTTCGCACATAGAATGTGACATTTTTATTGTTTACATCTTCGTGTAAACAACTTGACTACATGGACAGTCATAACCAGGTGGCTAGCATGATTATTAAGGCAGTGCACAAATTAAGAGTTGACATGGTTCTCATCCTGGATTAATTTGCCTATTCTGTGACAAATGGGTGCAACAGAGAGAAAATCCCTTGACAACACCGACTCATGACATGCCTGCCATTTCTTGTGTAATCCTGTTTATTTCTGCCATGGTTTGTACACAAGCCACCTCATAGTCCATCAAGCCAACAACTGCTGCTCAGTTTGATTTCCAAGCTCAAATGATGCCTCAGCTGTACTTTTCCAACCTCTGCTTCTCAACGTGCAGGACCTGGCACTCCGATCCTTCATCAGGGCCTCTATTTGTGGCATCCACTTCAGTAGAACGTCCTGATGTGCCATCCAGAGGAGTTCTGGCCCAAGTGCTTTGCTGCATGTTTCTTGTGGAGTCGGCGGGGTCAAAAAGATCACGACTCACACACTTCTGCCGAACAGACACCAGGTGAGTGTCTAAGTAAGGATGGAATATCTCAAGAGAGGGAAAGATGAACCACTACAATTTTCTTCTGTAGTTCCTTAGGTGATCAATTTATTCTCTGCAAGGGTGCTTTGAACTGAAGGCTCTCGCAGATTTAAAATTCGAAGGGCAATCAATGAAACAGGAGCCGCTAATACAAAAAGCAGTTGTTGAGAAAATTGAGACCTACGCCTAGGGATATGCTGTGGCAGAGGAAACATGTAGCACAATCACTGAAAATATATTGCGTTACCTTCATCGGCCGGCACCTACATAGATGACAGATTTGGGAATGTTAAAGTAAGAGATACTATAGATTTTTCTGATTGCATTTTAGGTTTTATTGCCAAAACATAGCATCTGCCCTACAACAGACTTTTATACTAGCGCAGAACTGGAGTGAGGAGTAGGCTACATTACCTTAAACATGAATAGGTGTAATACACGTTGCATTACTGTTTCAGTGACAATTCCTTATGAGTGCTTTGTTATTTTACAACCGTTTTCACTGCAGGGACTTATGCTATGCTCACTTAGCTCCTAGCAACTCTTAAAACACTTTTTATAAAAGGAAAACTGCAGTAGGTAGGGGTATAAATGGTCGGGACATTAATTTAGACCAGTGGCAGCTTGCTTAAAACATTCTGTTTATTTGTTGTCCTTTTAAGACTGCTTAACATTGCCTGCTGGTCTAATGGGACCAATCTCATTAGGTGAGGAAGAAATTGAAAGTAATCTAGTCTTTGTCTGAGACTCCTATGGCCCATACATCTTTGTGATAGTCTGCCTGGAGTCTTAGTCCAGTTATTTATTCGGTTTTCTGTCTCTCTCCATCAGGGGCCGATCTCTCGAATGGCACAATAAAGTTGGTGGACACCTGCTTTCTTCCACCCTGGTGGCAATTAGAGACTCCTTTAGACCCAAAATGAAAGATTCCAAGGTATGAATGGGTGGATTTGTGCAACCTGGTACCACTGAAACACTTTATGGCCATACTGAAAAAGCCTCCAATGAAAAAACAAAACCCCAAAACTGAAGTGTCTCTGTGCAGGAGATAGACCTGCGCAGCTGGATCTCAGTTGTTCCCATTTCAGGACTGGGAAGAGAGTTATAGAGGCAGTTTAATGCAGGAACTATTCAGCCTGCAGACTGGGAACCACAACAGTATGATGAGATGTTCCAGGAGAGCCACTTTGCTTGGCTTTATCAAGACTGACAAGGCAGAGTGTCAGAGTAATGAAACGTCTCATCCCATTTGAAGAGCCATTCCACGGGCTAATGCATTGCAAAGGTTGTCTCCAGCACTCAAGCACTCTCTCCCTGCTTGGTTTTTAAGCGTTAAAAGAAGCACTGTGAATGTGAAAATGTACTTCCTTGACGAGTCGGTCCCTACATCATTGTTCCACACAGAGACGCCACTGACGCGTCACTTCAAAGTACGACAGACGTGCCGATTCAGGGCAGATGTGCTGCTGCAGGGAAATTCTTTGTACATTAGTGACTGTGACAAGGATTCGTGCAGGCATGTTGTTGCGTTGGAAACTGTAACGTTCACATATTTATTTCAGTGTTTGAAAGTGTGTCTGATCAAGCTAAGCACTTCCTTTCAATGGTAGATGTGACCTGGCATATTACAATGTTTTTGATGTTGTCAACCTAAATGCCTGTGCTGACTTTAAATACATTTTATTCCCTGTTCCCAGAGCCTATGTACAAATATAAAAATATTTATTTTATTCAGTTGAAAAACCTTTTATATTGATGTAATATATTATCATGTTTTAATGACTTATTGTGATAATATAGATGAGCATATATAAACGTATACAAATCAAATAAACTAATATAAACAACCTTTACTACTGAGGAGCTATTTAACCTAACCGACCCCATTATATGGGACATGTTAAGCTATGGAACCATTTATTGTTCAGTTTTTGACACAGGTGTGTCTCGGCAATTGACAGGTATTCTATTAGATATTATTGGATATTATTAGATTCTATTAGATATCAAATCAGGTATTCTTATTTGATATCTAAAAAAAACCTTAAATCTCAAATGCAGATTGTTTTTGCATCAAAATGACAATTTAAATATTTGATGTATAACAAATCTTGGTGCACATTTAATGTCTACAATTTTGCAACTGCGAAATGTGAGGCCATAAGACCTCCTAATTTGCACATTTCAAACATAGAGGAACATGATTTGATGTAGTGACACCACCTCAATTGTGCTTCTCTTTTACCTGGACCACCAACAGGCTTTTCCAACCCCAGGGCTGTGATGAGGGACATGCAAGATCAAGTCAATCATCTCTTGGTGTTATGCCTTAGTAACAAAATAAACTCAAAAGATACTGCGAATCTGTTGAGTCTACGCATTTTCTTTGTTTTTTTATTATACACCAACACCCCCCTCTACTGAGGACCCTCTGTAAAATGAAAAAAAAAAGTTGAAAAAGTGCTTTAAAATAAAGTAGTGCAACCTAGGACATAAAGCTTGTGCTTCATAAGCAATTAGTATATTTCCAAATCTATAATTTAGATCACAAGTAAAACTTATCAGGAAAGGGCTGGTACCGTCCAATAAGTAAAGAATAACCAAAGGCACAGAGTAAATGATATCAGTCCAATTAATCTCTGAACTGATTATCAAGCCAGGACACAACATTAATCACCCACAATTCATTTAATCTTAAAACCTAAGTAAAGAAAGAACAAGATTATTCCAGCTGAATTACTTTATCTAAAATGAAATAATTCAGGGAGTCTGAAGTCTTTTTTTTTTTTAGAAGACAATAAATCAGCTAATGCAGAACACATAGAAAGATCATGGTTTATTACATAACAATTCCATGTTGTTGTTTTATTTACTGTATTGAAAATGGCATTAGAATCCAATAGAGTGACATCTGTCATTTTTCTGTTTGCAACTAAGCTATACAACGTTTTAGAAGTATAAGTGCTGCTTTTTCCAAAATATCTGACAACAATCCTCGTTTATTTATCTCCCCTGGTAGTTGTTGCTGTGGTATAACTGTGGAGAATCCGAATGGCACCTATGCCTGGCCATCCCTAAATCCCCGAATGACTTTCTAGTATTTATGTGAAAACGATCAGCAACTGAGAAGAAACATGTCTTTAGAAGGAGTCATTTAGGTTAAATTCTGTAATAAAATCAAACAGGACCTTACAGGTTAGCATGTCAGGCTTACGGTCAAGGTAATGGCTAGATCACATCCTCTGGACTGGGTTGATACCCAATATATCAAAACCTTTGGCCATAATGGATGCTGTGGACTCACAAAGAAGCATCCTCCACATGTTGACTTTGACGACCTCCCCTGTAAAGTACAACAGGAAACACACATTATAAGCCAGCAAGTTTCAGTTTCTTTATCAATTCAAAGATTTTGTGCATGCACAGACACTTTAAAGCCATTCAGCAACAGTGAACCTTATAGTAATTTAACATGTTATTGCAGTTTAGCTTTTTCCACGTGCAAAACAGTGCAAAAATGTGGCAAAAATTAAACAGCAAATGCGAAACAATAATTTAAATGTAAAAAATATGTTATATGGTTTTCTACCAACTGCGCAATAATAAAAAATTAAGGTTAAAAATCAGATGGGGAGACTTTTTGTAAATATGCCCACAGCTTGATATTGTGTTCGAGTGTCATCTAATGAGTATAGTGACAGTAACATTTTAAAATCAATATCCGTTTTAATTGAATGCTGTTAGGAAGAAAAATCTATAAAAGTATGCTTTGTTTTACTGTTGAAAGAGACTAAAAATGGTTATGGAACAATTTTATGAGATCTATGCTACTAGCAGCATTCTTAATCTTTCAGTCAAAGGACTGTTTGCTTCAAATTAAACAATACACAGAGGCCACAAATATTTCATCACCATTACTTGTCACAGCTCAGGAGTGCTCCTAATCTCTTTTGTGAAATGTTATGTTTTTATTGGTCTCTTTATAAAACAGCTTTTCCATTGAAAGATACCTCGCTTCCCTAATGTCCAGCTGTTCACAAGGAAATTCAGTTGTAGGAAGACAATAACAGTGAATTAATTCCAATTGCACACAAAGTCTTGGGACAGAAATGTCAGTCAGTTCTTCGCATTAAATGTTCTATCATTCAGACACCCATCTGATGAATGAAAAAGCCATAGTTTATTAAAGACATCGCACCATTTCATCCAGCTAATTTTGTAATGGGGTCGCTTGTGGTGCGCTCTATTATTGTTTAGTCTGGTCGCAAAGACAGCGTCTAACTGATTTCCTGATTGGTTACCGCTAATATTGTTTTATACGTGAAGTAACTGGTCATATTGCAGACCGTAGAGGGCTATGGCCCTCCAGGACTGAGGTTTAAAACATGCTTGGGGTAAAAGTTGCTCAGATTTAATACAAATTCCATAGGCGGATGTTATCAAGCCCAATCTGCTCATTAATCTGACGGGCTCAGCCCTCCTAACAAAAGGCCATGCTGGGAGCCCCACCTGTTTGCCGGTCCTTCTCCACACAATAGCAGCTGTCGTAAAACTCTGTGAAGGTGGTGGCCAGCTCGTAGAGGTAGTCGCACAGTGTGTGCAGCAGCAGGTCATCCAGAATCTTTTGCAGGATTTCGGGAAAGCGCAGGATGCACTTGCCCAGCTTCCATTCCTTCTCATGCTCCAGCAGGATCTCGCACGTCTCAGCCGCCTTGCGTAGGGATGCTTCCTCAATGTTAGCCACCCTTGCGATGGACCTGCATTTCACAAAGTGAAAACACTGTGGTATTATGGGATAAAAGAGAAAGGTATTAAGACCAGAATGGCTGATTAGGAGCCTAAGGTCTTATATTTATTCTAACCACACAGTGGGACAGGCTAAGAGGTATGCTATGTCTGACAATATGTCCTACCTAATAACGAACAGATGCTAAGAAGCATAACATATGTATCATAAGAGTTAATTAGTGCTAACTATTAAAAAATAATGAAGTAACTAGCCTGGAGAAATAAACTCTCTTGTTCTAAAAGCAGGAGGCACAGGTGAGCCACAACAAAACAAAAAGGCTTCCACTATAATTAAACCAGATGTCTATTCCTCTTTGTGCTCCATTTTTTAGTATTATTGACCACACTGATTATACACTACATTTAAGCTAAAGACCTTTCACCAAAACGCAGAAAAGCTCATTCTTGATGCTGCAAAAATGGAACTGTGTGACTCCTCCACAAATCTGTCCAAAAATTGATGTTTGATGTATCCAGGACTACAGTATATAACAGAACTATTTACTCTTTAAATACAGCAAATTAGCTCTTGCTAATTAAACTGAATGTCATTATTGTTTTTTTTGTATCCAATATTGAAAATAATAAGCTGTGGTATACGATACACAGGAGGGCACACCATAGTGTTCAAAATATAGCACAACCTCAAGTGTATTATTGAGTGTATTATCATTTAACCACAGTTTAGGACTTTTATTATCTACAGCTGCAGCATCCCTTTGCTGAAATTTCATGGTATGTCATTCTATTGTGTGTATTCCTGTGATAGTGACTTTTGTAGTAATCAATATTTCAGAAAGCAGAGTAAAATTGAGTGTGATTTATGCATATAAATTCAATAACAGATATACTTTTTTATTATAAGGTCAGTTAATGGGCTGCTAGAACATTTTACATTGTTTATCAAGATAAATAGTAGTCAGTCACCACAGGTCAGCAGTTGCCAGCTCAGCACAAAGTTCACAACGGGCACTCAATAAAAGTAGACACACCACTTCCTAGGACACAGTTGTGAGGACACTATTTTACTTTGGGGGGGGGGGGGGGTTCAAGGGTTTCAAAAGCCAACAGGACAGCTAAATAAGTTCCTGGTGAGTTGATTACTCCTGACTAGTGATGCTCTGATCAGAATTTTTGCCACCAATACCAAGTACCGATTTTATGTCTAGGTGATCGGCCAATACTGATACCAATTCTGATGCTTCAAGTTTATACAACTGATATGTAGCTCCCTGACCACCATTCACTTTTTTCAGATAAAGTAATCCTATAAATGTTGCCTTTGTTGTGTGTGTGCGAGTTCTTTCCTGTTGTGTGCACGCGCGAGATTTCTCTCATGATGTGTGCATGCGTCTCGTGGGGTGCATGTGTGTGCGTGAGAGCTCTCTCGTGGTGTGGGTCTGCGTACGCAAGAGTTTTCCATACTTCTGTCTTTTATAATTAGGTGATAAAGTACCGGGTTCTGTACCCCTCCCTAGTCCTCCCGCATTGACGTCATCAATTGTGATCGGTTCCTAAGATCGGCGAGTTTAACGCATTAAGTCTGATTATCGGCCGATACCGATCGTCCGCCGATCGATCGGAGCATCACTACTCCTGACCATCCTTAATAAACATTTAAAACGGTGATGATAATGAAAGGATGACAGTAGGCCAGATAGTACTTGCAAAATGAGATCACATTAGTTTCCTTTCAACAATGCACAGAAAGAAAGGCATGAAGCTCTAAAAAGAAGATTCAGGACTGCAGTGAATGAGCTGTATACTGAGGCAGAGACAGAGAACATACTAAATCCATTCATTTCAGCAAGTGAAATGGCAGTGAAATGATGGGTTTTGCTTCAGAACAGAAAAAGGAAAAGGACAGAGGACCAAGGCAAAAAGTACCCACAAAGCCAGATACACACAACAGCACTAATAGAGATATCGCAGTCACATACACAATATTGATAAACTTGATAACTGATACAGCGCTATAACTTTGGCAGTAAAGATATTGAGGGCTGCGGTATGCAATGAGCAACCATACTCTATTTTCGCCATGTGAACTTGACCAATCACAGTCAGTGTTTGTGTGCACACAAAATGCACACAGAGCACCTCTCTTTTCAAGACATACATGGATATTTACAACACACCAGCCAGAAACTGGCAAGGGAGCACAAACTCAGCTGACGGCATGAGTTATTGATTGGACAGAGTCCATCAAGCAGCCCTGGTGAGACTGCTCCTTTCCCCCCCTCACACAGGAATCAATCTACACTCCACTCCCAACATGGGCGCCCTGCCTGTGGCCATCGATCCCCTAGCGGGGGGCTTACCTGATGCGAGTAAAGGCATACAGGAGGTAGGCTGCCGTGTTGCCCCTGTCATCCAGCATCTTGTCAAAGGAGAAGACATAGTCGTTGATGCGGTTGTGGGACAAGTCAGCGTACTTGATGCATCCAAAAGCAACAGCACGCTGCGCCTGTACAAGCTCTTCTGGGGTCAAAACCTACAACAAATACACAAAGTTAAGCCACCAATCACAACATTTATCCCAAAACATCAAAAAAGTAAAATATGCAATATTGTCTAAAACCAACAAATTGTAACGACACGTATTGATGTTCTACAGGACCACTGGCTTGGTAGTGGCTTATTTGTTTTCATAACAAATGGCGATGAAAATATATTCTGAGCAATTAAGTAGACAATTGAGAAATTCATTAAGAACTGAAAATCAACATTGTAACAGACCAATTAATTTCTGACCATATTAAAATGGTAAGTGATCCAGTGAGAACATATATTACTATTTAAAATCAGCTCATGAGAGAGCATCCTAAAATTAGTGTTTTATTTGCAGTTTTGTGTCAGTATCAATCATCAATATTCTCTGACTTCAAATAAAAAAAGGTATCATCCCTACCACTACCGCCAAGACTAGAGGTCGGCCAATATATCAGGCCGGTATTTGGCATTTTTTTTATGTATCTGCATCGGCCGATATCCAAGTGAACTTCGCTGATTTACAGACAGGCACATCTGCGGGCAGCCCTGTATTTGTTGCTGTGGAACACGTGGCTCATGCTGCTTGTGCGGGACCCCAGCCCCTGTTACCAGTGGGAGTATTTAGTGAGATTGGAATTATCTATGACGAGAAGAGGAGTCGCTCACAGGAGAAAATGCAGAACGTTTGTGTTTCTGCACAACAACCTGCAGCTCTTAAACTGGGAGCACTAACAACTTTCAGAGAGGGACGACGGGGAGGAGGAAGACTCAGGGACTGGAAATGGGATTTAAATTGAACATAATAAAAAAAGGAATGTGCATGTTTCAAAAATTTACCTCAAGAATTGAACTAAAAGATTTTGATGCTGCTGTGTTTATTGTTTGCAAGTTTGAGTGATTGTTTAATTGTTTTGTTATTGTTAAGTTTTGTTTTTGTTATTTAAGTTTATATTTATATTCAGGTCATTATTCAATAAATGGCAAGTTGAGAATTTTTGTGTATCTATCTTTGTGTTATTAGTGTGATATTTTACATCCAATAGAGGGGGAAACATTGTGCCAAAAAATATCAGCAGCATATATCGGCCATCAACTGACCCTGACTCCAAAATATCGGCATCGGCTACTGAAAAACCCATATCGGTCGACCTCTAGTCAAGGCACATCATCAAAAAGAAGTTCCCACTTTTTATCCCTAAAACCTTGCTTCAGATAATAGGGTGTATGGCTGTAAAATGCAAGCAGGCAAAAGATTTAAAGATACTTGAATATTAACTTTGCTCAGAGAGACCCTTTAAAATCAGTATCTGTATCGGAAACTATTTTTATAGGTCAGGAAACATAACCATTGAAGTTTTCATGCAAGCCAGACATGTATAAGCTCATGCTGTGCAAAGACAGTAATTACTCTAATTAGACAGACAAAAACATACAACAAAAGGCCCAAAACATTTAATTCCACAAGACATCAGTCTGTGTGTTGAAGAGGAAATGTTAGTGCAACGGTAGGCCACCTTCTGATGGATGAAGGGGACGGCTCATCTCTTAAAAACATGGATTTTCTCAGCGAAGCCATTCCAACACAAGCTCCTTAGCAGGTGGTGTTTTTGGGACTGCAGCCAGGCTCAGAAAGAGTGACGTTCAAGGCTGGATGCTAAAATGTCCGCACTGCGCATCGTAACAACATCAGATTGTCGGAATAAGTCGAAATTGGCTTCTGCTGCTGATGCCGGGGCTTCTAATTGATTGTGCCCTGGGGAATGGGGTGCGATTACACGCCTGCTAACTTTTCCTGCACAATTTAATGCAGCATGTGTAACTTTCAATATCCTTGACAAGTACGTAGGCTTAACAAAATACATTAGAATGTGTCAGTTCAGAGGAAAAGGCCTTTGCTTTAACAGCCTATTTGGTGAATACTGGCAACACAGATAAAACATACAGGCTCACAGTTACTGCAGTCAAAGGAAAAGTGCATCAAGTAATCTAAAGGCCTTTCAGATCAAGTGCAAGGCAGAGTGGAGTACAGACATCTAAGGGCTTTTTTTTATCCAACTCTAAATCAGCAATTTATTTGAGGTGTTTCAGTGTGAAGATGCAGAACCATTCGAGCATATTTTGTTATGGCCAGGTGAGCCAAAGATAATGGCTGAAATCCTATGGGAGCAGTCCTATGGAAGTCACAATTTTCCATTTTGTTCTTGTTTGCTCTGCCTTGATCTTGTTTGAATTGAACACCACAACTCACGAAGGGAAATACAAGAGGAATTGAAGGCAAAGAAGATAGTGAATAAGTGTGTGTGTGTGTGTGTGTGTGTGTGTGCGCATATTTTCCCTTCCTCACCTTATCTCTGCCCTTCTCTTTAAGTTTGTCCATGGATCTCTTCAAGCCCTCCTCAAGCAAGTCCATTAGCCTGACTGTGTCCCCTGATCGGGTTTTAAACTTCTTCCTGTGGCAAAGAGGAAGACAGAGAGATTAGGTAGGATTGCATATGTACACACATTTAAACTCTACTCAATCTCCAGGAAACAGGAATATAAATGCAATGTCTTATTGAACAGCATCAGTACGTTTCAATAACAGCAAGTAAACTCACTTGTCTTCCCCCAGCACTACTCCGAAGCCTGCGTGCTCGACGCGTATGACCTTGGGGTCGTACCAGCCTATCTTCTGACCCGCAGCAAAAATGATTTGGAAGTGTCCTCCCTGTCGCAAAATGAAAGCGTGTTACTACGCATGCAGTGCACAACATTACAGCATGTTAGTAATGAAGAATAATGTCTCCCTAATATATAAGTGAAGATCCAAATCCAGCTATGTTGTTGCCTGACACTTGAAATAAGCAAACCATTCAGTTTTGAGGAGTTTTGAGTATGAATTGGATTATACTCATTTGCTAGTGTTTATATATTCTGCTCATTTCTATTACAGCACCATAACAGAATTTGGGTTAGATCCTTAAAAGGCTAGGCTTCCTTCCCCTACACCTTCCTTCCCCTACACCCGTTTGGATGGTTTTCTGTCCATTTACTGAATGTAAAATGCCTAACTGTAACTATATGTATTTTTTCAATAATTTATGCCCAAGAAGTACACGCAGAGGTATTAATTACAAAACACTTGCAGTGTCAACAGGAAAGCACTGTTTTCTATATAAATCATACCGGATAAAAACTGTGAAAGGTTTTAAGAGATTCATTTTTTCTTCCGGAGGTCCTTGTATAAGTGATAGTAAAACTGTGTGTGACAATGTTGGGCCAATTCAAAAATTGACCTTAGACTGCATGGTAAATTCCAATTCACTTCGTGACACAGGGATTAGTTTCACCTGCAGGAAAGGGAACTGAATTTCAGGAAACAGAGATGAATTCAAATAAATTACACAAATTTCCACTTTTTAAGATGACTTGATTGGCCTGATTCGCTACATAGTACACATAAAATGTCAATGGTCACATGAATGGCATATGTAATAAAACACGGGTAATGTATTTGTTCATTATATACATGTTAATTTCACATTTATTTCTTATTATTTAAGATTGTTTTGCATTTTTTTACGTTTTTTCACATAACATACTCCTAAATGTGATCTGCATTTCCCAGAATGCCACAAAAATGTTTGATTTACCAGGTGTATGTTGAAGATGTGAGACTGTATAATTTGTCTAAGTTGGAGCAGAGAGATTTGACATGTGATGCTAATCACTTTTTAAAAATCTGATTAGTGTATGAAATCTGGACTGCAATGTTAACACTCAGATTGGAAACCATACTCAACAGGAAATGTGTAAGAAACCTCACATTTCAGGGAAGTAAACAAATTCCTAATACCACAGTAAGTAACCACAGTGAGAACTGTAAACAACCCTAACCTTTAAGGTCATGCATTCACTCCTCATTCCTGCCTCATCTCTTGTAAAATCTCTTGTTTTCATGATGGCAGAAAAAAAAAACTATTTTGTTCCAACATTAAAAAGAAAAAATATTCATTTTCAGGACATGAATTCATAATGAGAATAAAATACATTAAACACCATTACTGATCATTTTGTGATTTGATCTCATCATGCGGTAACATATCCCAAGTCAAGTTTCAAATCATGTACAGGTATACGATGTGTATTCAAAACCTTACCATGACATAACTGTCAGTCATATACTTCTCAGTCAACATTCATTATACATGTTTATATTTCTGCAACAGTTTTTTGTAATTTGACATTTTTTAATAAAGAAATCACTTTGTATCTGTAAGGTGCCATACATATTGAAAGACTCAAATGTGTGTTATGATGTAATCTCAAAAAAAAATGTCCTGAAACCAAAATAAATTCTAATCGGACAGAACTGAACTGAATTTTTAGTTAGTTTCCTGTTGTTCAATTCCAATTCCATTTCATTTCATTGTTTGAACTGTTCCGTGATGGCGCGGCCTTGTCCAGATGCCTTCATGACCACTGCACTTCCACCACCAATACTGGAGCACCACTGCTGTACTCCCTCTACACCTCGGACTGTGTGGCCACTCAAGGCTCTAACACGATTATGAAGTTTGCTGATGACACAGTGGTGTTGGGCCTCATCACCAACAATGATGAGACGGCCTACATGGACGAGTTGAAGAACCTGGCATCGTGGTGCCTGGACAACCATCTCCTGCTGAACATCACCAAGACCAAGGAGCTGTTGGTGGACTTCAGAAGGAGACAGCAGCGAAGGAGACAGCCCCTCATCATTAACGGAGCTCCAGTGGAGAGGGTTTCGTCCTTCAAATACCTCGGTGTCCACATCTCTTCAGTCCTGACGTGGACTGCTCACATCCAGGTCCAGTCCAAAAAGGCTAGGCAGCGCCTGTACCATCTCAGGCAACTGAGGA
>JBBKCR010000022.1:386334-404693 GCA_037577295.1 Ladigesia roloffi
CTGAAAAATGCTGTATTCCGGAGTTTACGTATTTATCCACTAGTTTTATAACTGACGTCATGGGTTGTTAAGAGTGGGGCTCCACTCTCCAGCAGTCTTCAGCGAGACGTGCTTGGTTTCGCATGTGTAAAAAAACTTTTTTTTCCCTGTCAAATACTCGAATCTCGAATTGTAAATTCGAAAGCCAACCCACGGAACGAATACTCGAATATTTGAATATTCGGTTACAGCCCTAGTTGTCTGTTAGTAGATGCATTGAATGGCACTCAGTGGGCCCCGGCTTCAAGCTCTTGTGCCCTGTGCATGGCAGCCCAACTTGCAAACCTAATTACAGCCTGCGCCTTGGAGCTATTGTTCACCTGTTTCAGTCTCCTACCCACTCGCATGTAACCTCTCTCTGTCTGAATGAGAATGGAACCCAGAATTGCAAGCCGAGTAAGCTGCATTGACGGACAAATTGTCCTATCTCTCCTCCGCATCCTGGAAGCCTGAGAGTGTGTTATGTGATTTTACCCTGGGCTGGTGAAAAGTGACATCCACTTGAGATGATGTCAAGCTTTGGAAGATCAACTTTATTTACTACATTAATTTTTCTACAAATTATTTTCTTTATTGATTTAATGTGATTTAAAGCGATAGTTCACCCAAAAATGAAAATTAAATTTTTATTTGCTTACCCCCAGGGCATCCAAGTTGAAGGTGAGTTTGTTTTCTCAGCAGAACACAAACGCAGATTTTTAGCTTTAGCCGTAGCAGTCTGGTATTCATTTAATGGAAGTGGATGGACATCAAACCTTTCTAAGTAAAAGAAAACCATGCACAGACAAGTCCAGATTACACCCCGTGGCTCGTGACGACACTTTAATGTCTTAAGACATGAAACGATCGTTTTTTGTGATAATCTGAACAGTATTTATATCATTTTTTACCTCTGAAAGACGACACACACTAACATAATAAGCCTGTAAAAATCATAGCATTTGGGGTTGGGTTTATTAAACTGCTCATACCTACATTTTTTTCAGGTTTCAAAAAAGATCACTGCACTTTGAATTGTGAGAACATTTGAGCATAAATGAGCAGGCAGAAAGAGTCTAAAAGCTCATTACATTAATGTACTTCAGTGTTTCAAACAAATGTTCCTGTGTTAACTCCGAGCCTACAACACACACATATTTTTAGACAGCAGGTGTGCAGACAGCTTTCTTCAAGTTCCATAGGTTTCCAACTACATTCCATGTGATTACCACACATGGTGTGTCCACTGTGTGTCTTCCACAGATGTTATTAAAGAAAGAGCTGCATCAGCACTGCTTATTTAAAAGCCTGCCATTGCTGCTCAGTACTCAGCACTCAGGCAGTACTGGAGTTCAGCTTGTGGACCCTTCAAGGCTCATGGGTTGCATCAAAGTGTGGGACTTACCACCCACCTGCCATAAAATAAAAGACAATTACTTGTCACATCTCCAATGAGAAAACAAATAAAATTATGCAATAAAACAAATATGGTTCAAGCTCTGTGTAGGTACCTTAAAAAGCTCTGTTTATATTCTGTTTTATGGGTTTATTGACAAAACTGTAGACGTAATTGCTTTATCATGCAGTAAGAGTAGATTCTAAACTTTAATTCTGTCCACTTTAATGGTTATATTTATAGAAGCTATTATTTATCGAGAAGTTAATTTCCTGACCACTATTTTTTCATTTTTTGTCATTTTTAAAAAAGAATGTATGGTGTGCTAAACTTATGAGACACTATATAGTTCTTGTACCATATCTATTACTTATAACAATGAAGATAACCTTTTAAAATCTTTAATGGTCAAGCTAGCATTTTAAATCAGTAGCAAGTAAGAGGCTAAAATACATATGAATAAATATAGGAGCAAAAATCTGCTGATTTTACAATTCTGGTAATGCAAACATAGTCATAGCTTTAGATGTGTAAGTGTAAAGCAAGTAAAAATTTGAAAAGAACTGCCCATGAACATTTTATGTCTAAACCTTATTTTCAAAACCTAAGACCAACTTTAAGCATCAGAATCTACTGAGTCACTGAGCTGTAAGTATGTAAATGCACCAGTTATGGCATCATCTCATCTGCTCACCGCATTTACCAGTCTCATAAAGCACACCATAAGGCCAGGGTTTTACGAGACTTCATTAGGTTTGCTGCAGCCTGTTTTAAGCAGAGTTGCTTTATGCTACAGTAATTACAGCCAGCCATATGGAAGTGCAGTACAAGGTCAATCCACTTGAATGTCAAGGCCTTTCACCTCACTCACAGCTCTTAAAAACTGTAATCCCAAAGGTTGGCTGGTCCTGATGCTGTTTGTCCTACTGTTATCTTCTAAAATGCACAAAACTGCACTGAACCAAAGTTGATATCCCAAAATTCAGTGACAGTGCTTGTAGGTAAACTTTGAAGGGTCATCTGCTGATGCCATGCCTCCCTGCATTTTGATTTCCTAAGGCAGTTTTAGAAAAAATCCCACTAAGAATGCAGTTCCACTGACATTAGGGTGAATGGAGTTCATATTTAGCATGCTTATAATAATGTGCAATGGGACACAAAGTCCTTAAGGAAAAACCAAGCAACATTCTGCCTTCTGAATGACTGCTGCTACAAAGTTATGTAATTTTTTTATAGATAACATTATAAATGACAGCCATGCTATGTCAGAAACCACATAATTGTATTTGAGGCAAGTGTGTGAATGTAGGCATGCTGTTTGCAGAGAGCTTATTGGAAGGGAAATGTTCTGGTTCTTGTTGGGTATATTAGCCTTGCAGCTCTAGTAAATAAATAAACTAAAGAAGGTCAGTTCAGACACAAAAAACGCTTTGACTCATGAACTGCATTTAGGGCAAAAGAAAATTGTCCACTCTACATTTTACTAGTGTAAAGAATACATAAGATTTTAACAAGCATTTTTAAACTGTTGGCTGTTTATTTGGTTTTAAAGAAACTGAATGGTTTTAAAGTGACTAATTTGTGATCCAGATGGCTTTGGGTTGGATGCTTTATCATGTTTTTCTTTTGTTGTTGACATGGTCTAGACAGAGAAATATCCTTTTTTCAGATTTTTCCCTTGCCTGAAATTTCACATAATAATCCTTATGTGAGAAATTGATTATCACTCCACCAGCTGTCCCACAAATGGTGTGTTTTTCAAATGATCGCAAGAGACACGCCAAAAAAGGATTGTCATTGGATTGCATTGTTCAGAAAATGAGTGTCATCAGACCACAAACTCCCACTCACACTGAAAGAGTGATGTATTACATTTGCTAGGAAGGACAATAAATGTACATGCGATATAGTTTATTCATGTGGAAAGGATGTAAACATTTATGTCCAGTTAATTTCATAGTTCTTTTTAAGCCCGTGTATGTAGAGGAAAAATTTAATGGCAGAGCTTCTGGCAGCTAAATCAAAACTTGGAACAGTCACTTAGTAAGCCTGTAACTTACCATGTCCCAATACTATCTGGACTTGTTTGATTAACAGTGTGCTTTGGGAAGAGAAGATTGCTTGGCCCTTCGAGTCCCTGTCATGTGGCAGTATATCTCTGAAGAATCGTGGTGGAAAGCTGAGCAGCTCTTCATAGTGGCCTGGACCCATCGCTAAAGAGTTGGCGGAAGTTCTTACGTTTTGCAGCATTGTCAGACTTACAGACTCATCATTGGCTCAGACCTGATGACGTTGTCATGGTATTTTGGGGGGAGTTGATGGCTTACCTAGCAACACAGCTCAGGATGCTTGCAGCAGCCAAAGTAAAGACAGAAGTGGGTGCAGGAGGAAACAGTGCCAGTTCCGGAGGGGGCACCCTGGAGCCTGGCGCCTGTTCTGCACCCAGATGGCAGAAGAGTGACAGAGGCAGAGGCAGAGCAGCCAAACTGGACTAAGAGCCACCTGGAATGGCTGTGTGTGAGTGTGATTCATTACAATGCAAACAGGGATAGCTTAGAATTAGAGTGGATTTTGATAATACTTGCAACTAAAAGGGATCAATATGCTAATTTCCAAAAATGTGCTGGACTTGCAAATTTTTTTTAATTGCACGCAATGTTGTTATCCTATTCACTTATTTAGGGCTTAGTTTACTGGTCTTCACCTACAGAATTGGACGTTTGTTAGTTAGTTTTAACCTTACTTTGACCTAATAGACCATGCTCCATATACCCTGTGTCTCCAATTATTATTTCCGATATTAACCCACTATTCATATTTTTTTAATTATTGAGAAAGCCCAGTGGCTCACATCCTGGATGTTGACCTGATAGAACCTATTTTTATCAAGCACCGTAAAACTAAGCATGCCACTAGGTATTGTCAATTATGGAGGGTCTTTAGCCTGCTAAACACGAACGAGTGAGTTATAAGTCAGGACTCTGAGATCTTCAAATCAAATTTTGCCTAAAGGTATCTACAAGATTGACTGAAGTTAAAGCCTTTAAATGTAAAAATTATTTTTAATTAAACATATATTTTATCCAACAGTAATATGTGCTATTGGTGGTGGTCTGGGGGTTAAGGTGTTCGCCTTGCATTTAGAAAGTTGTAGGTTTGAATCCCTAGACTGGTAGGGGCACCAGTGAGGTACCCTCGAGCTAGATATCATTCCTACACAGTGCTCCACAGTGTTCCTGGGTGCCCACTGCTTCACTTGGTTAAATCCAGAGAAGAGTTTCATGCTGTGGTATGTGTGACATGAATAGAGGCATGATAGAATGTTCACATTTGAAATATAATTGAAATATTCTTAATTCATCCTGACAGTGTTTTTTAGTGTGGAGCACAATTCAAATTAATTGACCAATAAATGTGACATTTTATGCAGACTGATTTGGTTTCTTCTTTGTGGTGAATTTTCTGAATTATATTTTGATGATGGTCACGACATGTTTTCCTACAAGGGATTTCGATTTATTCCTGTTGACCTTGAAATTGCATGATTGAGCCAATCATTGAGATGGGAGATTAAGCCTGACCTCATCATCGGACTTCTAACCCTATCACTAAGGCAAGAAAATGCCCATAATTCTTGGCAGTCCACACTTGACACACTGGAATCCCTTTTGATTAAGCCATCGGAGGAAAACGACAGGGTCGTGTGCACACATGCATTCTTTTTCGAATTAGAGGCCTCTTTTTCACAGATTTGTAGTGACACTTTTACCCATTAAAGCCTCAATACAGATGATTAGTGCCTTTTTGGGTCTTGTTCACAACTTACATTAACATATAAGTGGATGCACTAAGAAAAGAGGAAAATGATCCAGTTATTCTCAGAGATGAACTCCCACTTAGAAGGGAGACAACATTTAAATTATGAATACTAAAGTGTCTTGATGCACCCCCAGAACTGACCAAATACCACCTTATTCAACTGCATCATCACAGCAATGAAAGCAGCTGCATAGTTTGTTTTTTGACCCTTATATATTTTTTTAACAGTTAACATCAGCAAGCAGCAGTGGTCCACACATTTGTAACAGCTTGTAAATTAACAAGAGACTCATGACTCATTTCTACAGAGAGGATAATAAACATGCATGGGCGTAAATTTCATTTAACAGTAGGGGGGACAATAAATATATTTCTCGTGAGCAATTTTTGAGCGGAAACACAAATAATACAGTCAAATTGTGCTTATAATGTCCCCACAGTGAAAAACTTTGCTTCTATCATTAATATTGTAGCATGGAGACTGATTCATTTGGGTAATTTTCTATTATTTTTTTAGGGTCAATGACAAAGCAGATTTTTCTTCAAAAAAGCCATCAACATGCAGTACAATTAAAAAATGACTATTATTGTGAAAAAGATATATAAAATAAGTAATCAATTATTAAAATTCTAATCAATCTTTATGTTAAAAAAATCTGCAATTTAGAGCAATCTTACAATAATAAATAGTCACTAAATATGGCATCACATTAATGCCAAAACTAGAGCACGCAAAATGCCTTGCCACAAAAATGTATCTCTCGTAAATTTTAAAGTCGCGAGTGGCAATGTGGAACTCGAGAGCACAAAATTAAGAATGGAGGGTACAATTGGGGTACTATTGAGCAAAAACTATATTTTTCCTTTCTCGAATGTCTTTTTTCCTCTTGATGTGTTCCTAAAGTGCGGAGTGAGATTTCTACGTGGGTTTTGGCAGTTCGGGGGTGGGTTTTAGCCGTTTCTGCCTACGAATCCTATTGGCCGATGGCTCCTGGTTTTGTGATTGGCTAAACCAAGAGTAGGAAAAACAACGGCAATAGATTGGTTAAACACAAGTTATAGTGAGGTTATAGTGTATCGACCTGGTAAAAGTAATTAAATAGTTAGAACTTATATGTTAAATAAACGGTAAAATCACAAATTTCTTTTTCACTCGCTCATAAATGTTATCATGGTATGTTACCAAATTCTCAGAACAAGCTTCCATCAGTGGATCAACAAAGCATGAATTATAATGCAACGTTCTGCAGATATACCATCAGTCTTGGTGTGTGTGTGTGTGACATCCTCTCACCAACATGGAGGATTGACTTAAACTAAATAGCCCCCCAGATATCTGGAGTTTTGGCAGAGAAGGTGGTGTCTTGGTGGCAGTCCCTTTGAAAAATTTTTCAGGAATTAAGGCTGCCCATTAAATTTTAATTGGGAATTGTTCTTGTCAGCAGTTTCTTTATTATTATTAAAGCTTTAATGGCTGTTACTATGTGGGGACACTCAACTGCTGCATGCTTAAGCAAGCACACTTTGCATTTTCTCTACGGAAATGCAGTCTAGTTGCCATTTTCGGCCTGAACATTTCGGTGGCCGTATTTTCAGTCCATCCCTCTGAATGCATCACTCTTCATACATAATGCAAGAAGTTTTATTCAATGATAAGTAAATATATTTAAGTATATATAGTATATTTCAGATATGCTTTGGTGTAAATTACAGTCCATTGGTCTTCACTGTTCATATAATTATGCTAGTGGGTCTCCTAAAACAAAACCAGTCTAATATTTAATTAATGGAGAGTGGCATGTTTCCCCCATGACCATAACACTTCTACCAGCACTACATGATCAAGCACAGTCTCATATGTCAGGCAGTCATTTACACCTGTCATATAGCCTGTCAGTACGTCATGGCTGATAAACGCCTGTGCTTGAACTCAGGCAAGCCTGCAAGCCCATTGTGTACTTACACACTCCACTGTGGTCCCCCTTTGGGGTTTATCATGCCTCCACATGCAGAGCCCTTTATAAAAGCTGCTAGTCTGCTTATAATGGCTGGAGGGTATGGTGAAGATTAGCGTTAGCTTATTCAATATTCTACAAAGACAAAACAAGTTTCTGAGATTGTGTCTGTTATTATGAGGTTGGCAATGCTCAACACACTATTTTCGTAAATGAATGCTGTCATTTAACTCTTGATTTCTAATGACAATCACTGTGATTATAAAAAACTATAGGAGGAACTTAGCAATAGTATCGGTCTTATGAGTAAAAAGTTAGAATATACAGTTAGATGGGGTGATTTTGTTAGATTTTGTTCTTATTTTTGGTTTTCTTAGTTAAGTGCCGTTCACTACGATAACAGTTGACCTCTCTAAGTTTGCATTACATTCATACCTCTAAGAAAGCTACAGACTTGATGTGCAATAAAGGGAAACCCAACTGCTAAGATGTTTTTACTTTAAAGTAGTGTAAAAACCTTAAACTATTCAAATATGTAGAAAAGGCAAAAAGTTGTTTTATTCAATATAAACCAATTATAATCATAATTCATTATAAATCAATTATAGTCACAATTATTTACCTAGAAATTATGTAGTTTCTTTTAAACACCTAACAAGTTCAAGCTCAAACCTAAACAAACTGCATTTACAGCTTATATGATGACAGGCCAAAAGGTGGATGGAACAGAGTCGTCCAGCTGGGGTGCCTGTTGAAGGGGGCTCCAAGGTCTGCCCCTGGCAGACACGATCCTCCAACGGAGTTGTGAGAGAATGATGTTCGGTGGAAGGACAGGCTGGGGGTCAGCCGGGGGGTTCTGCATCACACTGAGAGAGAGCATCAGCCTTGTGTTTTGAAAATGAAATTGTTTGAAGAACATTTCCCTTGTGGTCCATCCAGACCGTAAATTGGTCACTACCATTCTGGAGCCTGTGACACTATTCTTCCAGTGCCCACTTGATGGCCAGTAACTCACGGTCCCATACACCAGATAGCTGCTGAGTGGGGTTGCATTTCCTGGAGAAGAAATGGATGCAGTTTCTGGTCCGGACCTTGGTGTGAGAGCATGGCTCCTATGCCCAAATGTGAAGTGTCCACCTCCACAACGAAAGGCTGGGACGGGGTGATACAGGGTGTGAGCCTTAGTTAAACTGAGTTTTCGTCAAGCCAGCACGATATACAATCTATTTAAAAACGTACTACAAGCACGCTTTAGGCCTTTTTGTCATGCCAGGACAATGCTCCTTTTTCATGCTAGGACAATACTTCCCTGCACTGTTGAAACTCTTTGAAATGCAGTGAGATGGGGAAAGTCCCTAACCATAACCCTAACATTCACCAGTTAGCACTGATACTGACAGTGTTATGCATGCACTGTGTGTTAAAATACATAGGGTAGTGAAATGTTGTCCTAGCACAAAAAAGAAGCATTGTCCATGAAATTTTAGCATAAAAAAATGCATAATCGCAGCACATATTTTAATATCTTTTATGTCTTGATCACTGCATGAAAACTCATGAGATCGAGTAGAGGCAGCATAAGCTATATTGATGAAGTTACCTGCTGCTCCCAAATCAGTGAAGGTGGAGGTCATGACCTGTTTGTGGTTGAATTGGATGTGAGCATTTATCTTTCATCGGGAAACAGTCGGTATGTTGGAGGAGATGATTATGGGCCCAGGAGAGTTCCTCCATTGTGGGAGGCACAATAATTGCAGGGGCCCTTGCGATAGTGTCAAACCCTCTCCTCAGGTGACAGAGATGTGTGCCCTATGGGCACTGTTTTTCTGGCTCCTGTTCCGTGGACAGAAATGGAGAAGGGACAGGTGCTGATTCTGAGGGCAGTCACTAGGGACTCCTAGAGAGCCAGATTTAGTCTTGTGATCTCGGAAGCCTGCTGAGTCACAGCCTCACACAGTGCAATAATGTCAACTTGGTTCACAGCTGTAGGCTCACTCATTCTGTCATGAAACTGGGTGCTTGCTTTACGCAGTGTATAAACAGGACTGCTTGTGTGACAACAGTATTCACTCCATTCCCATTATTCTGTAGATTGTCTGTTTAGTGTCTTCTCCATAAGATTCACTCATTCATTAATTTATTTTCTGTAACTGCTTAATCCTCATCCGTTTGCATCCAGGGATGAGGTCGAAGGGCTGCCAGAGTGGTGCAGATTCAACAACTTGCTCCCTAAAACCACAAAACATAGAAGCATGTTATTGAACTTAGGATAACTAAAACTGAAGGACAACCTCACCTGGACATTCAAAACCAAGTAGCTGCTGAAGGCAAGCAGAGACTGTATTTTCTGAGAAAAAATTCTCCCCAAAAATTTGCTTCATGGTTTTTAATATTGTTCCCTAAAGAATGTGCTTATCAGGGTTGCCGCACTGTAGGAAAAAGTAGTAAAAATAGTAAATGATAAGCCCAAATTAAGGCCCTTGAAATATAGGAAAAGGTTGTATGCGCAGTTTGATTTGGTAGTAAATTTATTCATCACCACCTCAGTCAGTGGCGGCTGCAAAAGAAGTTCCACTTCATTTAAGATGACAGTTCCTGAGAAGCACGTCTTCTCTGTGAGTGCTGCTTGATTATTGGAGTGGCTGTGTTAAGGGCAGAACCCCTTTTTGATTGACTTTTTGATTGCGTTTAGCGAAATGGATGCTAGTCTTTCAAACAGGGGTTCTGCCCTTTAGACAGCTCCTCCAATCATCAAGCAGCATTCCAGCATCCTGATCCACCCACTGCTCCATAGTGGCAGAGCCTATCTTATATTAGACATTGTGATATTAGCAAGTAGCCCCTTGCTGCTTCAGTATGTTCAGAAAGTTTTAGCGGGAAATGAGAAAATGCGGTGTGTGAAATACGGGGGGAGGTGTCCTCCGATTAACCCATGAGACCTCTTGAACCCTTCTAAAGCAACATTTTAAAGAAGTCTCAAATTATGTCCAAACCTTTTGTCACTAATGTGATTTTTTTAGCTTACCATGTCAAGTATTCATAATTTCTATAAAAATATTCACAAACATTTTTGGTGAGTGGAACCAGCCAATCCTGTGTCCATATGCAAGTAAGCCACGTTGTAAGGTTACAGGAGTTACGCATCTTAAGGACATTTCAAACGGTTCTGCGCAACAATAGAGAGATGGGGAACCCTGAATATTTACAGGTAGATTCTTAAACTTGGCTTGTTTTAAGCCATTCATGGGGAATGATAGGAAGGCAAATTATCAGCTGATGAACACAGGGGAAATGAATACAAGTTTTCTTTTAAAAGTTAAATCGGGACATGTACAATCTGACGTTGTTTAGTTGCTTAGTTTCAGTTTGTTCTGTTTACCCCTGCTCTTCTCACAATGAAGTCCATTGTCAATAGTTTTTGGTAGAGAAAAAAAGCAGAAAATGATCGCGGCCGGAAAAAAATCGACCTCATTATAAGTATCGTGCAATTAATTGATTTATTGTTTATCGTGCCTATTTACATATCAGTTATATAAAGTTGAATAATCAGAATTGGCATTGGAATCGGCCGATCACCTAAACAAAAAATCGGTACTTGATATTCTGATCGGAGCATCCCTAACGGTTACCATCCATTATCATTCCATAGACTCTTTGGACAGTTTTTGAGTCCACACTGTTAGTGCCACAACATACCTTGTGTGATTAAATCAGTTGTTCCTTTAAAAGATTAATTGTATACTTTAGTCTGTGTGTGTAAGAATATTTCTCTGTCTTGGTGTGTGTGACATGACACACTTTTATTAATTTAATATTTATGACTGTTGTTACATGTCATTTGTTTTAAAAAGCGTCAAGTTGACCTTATTAGGGTGGGACTGGGGTTATGATTAGGAGAACCCACGGGCTAGGGTTAAGGTAAGAACAACCTGACACATAAAATGGCGGTAGTAAAAAATATCGTGGAGGTAGTAAAAAAGTAAAATGTAGTAAATTCGATTCTAAGATTCCTGCGTAAACCCAGGCTTATGTATGAACTGTGTGTGTGGTATGGCTGCTGCTCTTCCTCTGAAAGTAAATGCTCTGCAGGGTCATAGGGTCAGCAGAGAAAACAAATGGCTGCCCCCTCCCCACTCTGGAACAAATTTACACCAATAGACATATAGCAGGACACATCAGACACTGGCCAAAAGAAACAGCAATGAAAACCAGGACAAACTGTCTTAAAAACAGCTTTTATGTTCACCAAATCTCCATAAGGTGCAATATCTTCCCACAATGTGCAATAGACCAATGTTTTAAATATTAAAGGCTCATCTATCTATCACAGCAGGTTCACACCTACTTGGCCACATTCGATGATATTAAAATCATCAGTTGTCTGCAGCACAGTGGTTGAGAAACCTCGCATTAGACTGTTATAAGTGTGTGGTTTTAGAAGTATTTGGTGCAAATTAGGGTACATATACTTCCATTACTGCTGTCTCTCTTTCTTGCAATCACTCCCTCTAGGAACTTTTACCGAGTAATCAATGCCAGAAAACTTAAACAAGGAGAGGCAACTCAGTAGGACAATGATCCAAAACAAATGGCCAAATCAACACAGAAATGTTTCATCAGACACAAAATAATCATTCTTCCATGGCCATCTCAAAAAATCTCCCTAAATCCTATAGAAAACACATGCCGTGATCTTAAGAGTAGATTGCATATATTGGACCCAGGAAGTGTTTTAGAGAGATTGTGCAAAGACGAATGATCAGAGATCCTTGTCTTTGTATTTTATAGGAGATTAAATGCTTACACACAGCACAGTACTTACAGCAGGGGTGTCAAAAGCTGTGGCAACTGTGATTTGGTGTCAAATTGACATACATTTCTCCTTTTTTATTGGGATAATTTCACCAGGGAAATTATTTATTGTAAGGCTTTATCAGCATGCCAGTAAATCTGGTGTGTGTGTGTGTGTAGGTGTGTGTTTGCCATGACTGATTTGATGGATGAAATTATGTTTAAAAAAAGTGTTATCTCTGGTGATTTCCTCCTCTTCTTCTTTTTTTGGAACATCTTTTAGAACTTCCAACATATCAGTGCATGTTAAACGTGGGAAGACCACTTGCAAGCCTTCAGACATCTGTAATTATATATTCTATTGGTACAATAAAGTATTTATCTTGTCTTTCTAAAGCAGTATTTTCTCTTTGATAATATGCGCTGGGCTCAGGATATACACCTCAGTGGGTCTTTGTTCTTGTGGAAAGTGTGGACTTGGACTTTTTTGGATGATTTTCTACTGTTGGTTGCTTTTTGGCAAGCAGTGACGAAGATCTTTTGAATGCTGCCCACTCTTGTTTGACTCTTGCTCTCTTTTGCGAGATTGTGGGTGTGAACGCAGTCAGGATAAGCAGTGCATTGCTGCTCCCACTTCTAGTTGTGCTCAGTCAATACACAGCAGCCAGGTTCACATCAGGACAACCACTTAAAGAGCCATCTCCAAAAACACTCTCATTGATGAAGTGGTCTGAAATCCCACTTGATCTCTCTAACGTGGGGTTCACTCAGGAGCCATTAGTTGTGATTGGCAATTTGCCCATAGTATCCGAAGACTTTCCAATTTCATTGCTGTACACTTGTATGCATATGTGTGTGTGTGTGTGTGTGTGTTTCTGTTTTTTTTACATAGCCACATAGCTCTACAACAGACTGTCCTGTATAATAATACTGATGCCAGGAATGTTTTATCTGTTTTGTCTTATGCAAAAGTATTTTAAATTTAGACTCTATTGTACTAATGATACTTACATAACATATTCCTGGATTTTATACTGCACATTTTTAGACAGTACACTAGAACATTTATTCCATAATATTGTTTTGCAGAACGGACGCTATTCTGATCTAGATTTGTGTTTGTTAAAAGCATAGGCGGTTTTACACTTACCCTTATGGCCCCCCTGAACTAAACAGCCAAAGATTTAAATATAAATTTCTCATCACAACGTGCCCTGGTTCGAAGAACGGAGTTAACGCTATGTGTTTACTAGACGGATTATTTAAAGCATCACACACACGCCCCCCTATCCCCGTTGGGTTATATGTGCCCTCCTAAAAACACACTGTCCCACTTGGCCCCACCCCTAATACATATATCACGGTTCGGTTCGATACGACACAGTGGTGTCATGGTTCTGTATATTTTCGATAAAGCAAAAATAAACATTTAAAGAAGCCAGATCAATTTTTTTACTATTTTACATTTTTTTATTTACTTATACAATAAAAAAGTATGGTGTTGTATTTTCCTTTTACTTTAGCAATGGAAGGAGTTCTTCTTTACCGATTCCTGGGGTTTCTTTTCAGCATCAAATAAAACAAAACCTCCTTTATAACCAAAACCAAAAAGCTCCTGTTAAAAATAAATTGGCAGCCCCTACCTCCGTAGGAACAAAACAGGCACAAAAACATAAAAGTAGGAAAAAAAAACATAAAAGTTAACCAGCAACTAAGACAAAGCAGAAAACTCTACATATACCCAGTTGAGACAAAACACACCTATTAACCCAAATACCACCCAGCTGGACCTGCTGTCAAAATCCATACCAAACACAAAAGCAAAACTGACAGGGTGGGGGGATGCACAGCTCCCACAAGGGACATTCTAATTGTTGTTTATTGTTGTTGTGGGGGTTATTTGGTGTACTTGGGGGGATATGGCATTATTGTGGTTGTCTGGTGTGTAATTGTGTGTTCAGGAATGTGTTTTGGGGAGGTTTTATGCGTTTTGATTTATTGGTACAAAGGCTACCGTGGACGTGAATCCTGGTGCTCCTGTGTACCTAAGCTTAGTTCCATCGTTGAGATGTATTAGGGCTGTGTAGATGATGCTGCTAATGTGCCACACTGCTGTGGTTTCAGAAGTTCAGTTGCAAGTAAATGAGTTTCTTGAGGTGACTCCACCACCTTGATGTCGGCAGCAAAGTCAATTTTCTCTATAAAACTTTTTGTAATTTTTTTTTTACATAAAATACTTTTTAAGAACCATTCGGTTTGTATTGTGTACAGAACTGAAAGCCTCGTACCGAACGGTTCAATAAGAATATCGTTACACTTCTAATAAATACACAGTACAGGCCAAAATTTTGGACACACCTTCTCATTCAATGTGTTTTCTTAATTTTCATGACCATTCATTTTTTATTTTTAGTTAGGCCTTTCCTTTTTTTCTCAGTCCAGGGTGAAAATAGTTTGTGTATTTTAATTAATATAATTGAAAGTGAGTATTAATAAAAGTGACAATCATTGTAGACCACTGCAACTAAAACAATCTAAAGCATTTGTCAACTCTTCTTCCATTAGTTTTACATGACTGGTAAATCTTTTGTCCCAGTACCACAGTTTAATACTTTCTGTTATAGTGTGGTTAATCAGAGGGAATTATGGCACAATGGACTTGAGCGTGCTGGTCTGCCTGCACTGTTGGAGTAACAATAGAACAACTGATACAGGGAAATGGCTTCCTGCCAAAGCAGATGAGCACTATGGCAAATCCAGAAGTGTCCATCTGCAGCAAAGCATATCGTCAGCAAGAGAAACAGAGAGTGTGCATCTCTTCACGTTGGACATCATAGCTCATTACATAACATATTTTCAGTAAAAGCAATAATCTGAAATCTAATATTAATCTAACACCTCTAAACAATATATTTCTAACCAATACTCTTTATATTCTGTTCTATTCTGTCCTTTTGAAATTTTTTTAAAATACAAAAGATCCATGATACTATTGAAATAAAATCAGTATCAGCAGATTATTGCTCAGTGGATAATGATACACCTGTTTGGTAAGTGGATCTAATAAAATAGACGATAATGTGGGTATACCTAATAAGGTGACTTGTTTTATAAATTTTCACAGTCATATAAGCTCTTTTTGGTTGCTCTTCATTTTTGTACACATTTTAAAACAGCAGTTGCACATGTAATTTTCTTAGGAATGGACCAACATTGCTTGGAGAAAAAACGTTTAACATTACATACATTCAAGTTCAGAATATTTGTCTTTCCTGTATTACAGGAGTGTCAAATATTATCCACAAAATGCCAGTGTGGCTTCATGTATTTGTTCTACATAAGCTTGTGCAGGCCTCAGTCTTCAGACAAACGGACTGCATCTGATTCTGCAGAGAAGATTGGACACTCACCCTCTATAAAGTTTACATTCTTAACTTTATCAATATTTTTAGCTTTTGTTTCTTGGAACAGCCTTCCTGTGCAAATCCGTCTGACCTCTTTTGTACCATGTGGCTCTTGTGGTTGATAGTGGCCACATAGGTTGCAGTAGTGTGCATCTATCATGATGATAAGAAGGACATCAAGCTTTAGAGCTCTAATAGATACAGCCCTGACAACCATAATAGCAGGCTGTTATTGGCTTCACATGTATTTGCATTTGTTGAAAAGGGTGGTGGAGCTTGTGAGATATCAGTTGGCAGTCAAGAAAGATGTTTGATGATCTGTGATTTTCAGTTCAATTCCTATACTGTACCTCATTATCCATGTATCAAATAAAGCCTATTGCACTTCATGTGAATGTGTTACACTTGAATAGGAGAAATCTTTTGGTGGAGGTTCTTTTAATTACAAATGTTTTCTTCTAATCCACAGGGCCTTTCCAGCACCCTGGCTACCAGGGTGAAAGTGGTGGCCACGGCCAAGCATCTATTGCGTGTTTTCGCTGCCGAGAGATGTGCAAAGGGGAGGTGGTGCGAGTGCAGAATGTCCACTTCCACGTCAAGTGCTTCACCTGTCAAGGTAAAGAGGGCTGCCCTTCATTTGACACAAAAATGTTAGCATGGCAACAATTTATGAATGCTAATGGGAAGCAGTTAGCTTGTCCTCATTTGCATAATACAGTTTGGTCCCTACTGTCTGTAGTGGTGTTAATGTTCACTTTTCTCAGTTAAAGTATTCAGTTAATTCCCCCAAATTCTCTCCTTGCTTAGATAATACAATCTGCAGGATTAGTTTTAAGCTGAAAAAAAGAAACAATCATAGAGTTGGAGTCCAGAAACACTAAAAAGGAGGCCTGACCATTTTAGAATTATTACATGCAATATGTCCAATTCAACTTATTGGCTTCTTGTTAAAAATTTATCTCAGCCTTTTGGGCTGTTAGACTAAAACGAGGGGGATTTCTCTTTACAACCAAAGACTCGTGTGGCTTCTTGTTTATTATGCAAGCTGTTGCTATGGCAACCATGTTAGAGGGAAATAACCAATGGGAAGCATTCTATTTTTCTTGGGCTGTAGTTATATGTGGACAGGCCCTCTATCTATGTTTTTTTTTTTTTTTCAGTTTTGTTGCATCTCTTTCATTCAGTCTTAACCTAGATATCTCTCTCGCCTAGTCCCTCGATTCACCATGTAAGCATTAATACGTCTACAAATGTCAGCCATGTGCATTCATGGTGGTGTCTCTGACCTCTCCTTCTTTTGTCTGCTGGTCCTCATGTTTTATGAACTACACATCTTCTCCATTCTGCTCACACACAACATCTCTCAGGTCAGCTCTAAGCTTTCTGCCATACACTTTCAAATCCCTGTTGCCCCAAATAAATTAGGGTTTTGTGTTTCTGTCACACAAAATCTATATCCTAAAGGTGAAGCTGGAATGAATCTTGCTCAAAATAACAAGCAAACATACACACACAAACACATAGGTATATCTATGCCCATACTTTGTGCTTATTCAGCATTTCCGCTGTATTTCTAACTGCTTCTGAATCGAATGTTCAGAATTGGTCCAACACCACTGCACAACCACTGATCAAACTCATGTTGCATGGACTCTTTTGCCCAGGTCAGCATGTCATATTTACTGACCTCCCATTCAAAGCCTATGAAAGACTGAGGTACCCAAGCATAGCAATATCACAATGCAGTCCTGGTTAGGACCCAGCAGATACGGGATGCCAATAAAGAAGGTCTGTACTTTCAGAGCTGCTCCGAGTCATGCATGAAATCGATTTCCACTTCCCAAACAAAAAGCCACTGATGAGTCACAGAACACACCAAAGGACTATGTATTTGTTGCTCAGCAGCATAAAACAGAAACAAGTCAAAATTCAACAAGGCTACTGCAGCCAGAGGCCTAAAGCTGCTTATAAATTTTAACTACATGAAAGCTTGAGGCTTATGAGCAAACTGAAATTATTATTAAAGTCTCTTTGGGTTACAGACTATCTAAAGGCATAATAGATTCTAGGAATTAAAAACATGTTATTTTTTACTGTCAGGGCAATATATTTACTAAAAGAGTCACTATAAACACTAAAGGTACAAGACAATGTATATGGAAATACCTGTTACAAACCACATATTTAAAAATAATTTATTTATGAGCCTAAAATGTCACCGTTAATCTTTGTGCTCATAGTGTTTGATAATATTTTTATTTGTGAGTGATTAATTCTGTCTGTTCTAACCAAATGACTAAATGAATTGTGAAACATCCTCTCAGCCCACCTGCTTGCATATACTCAGAAACATGGGAACGCTACTAAATTTTAAAAAATATTGCACTAACTTTTTTGAAGAAATGATTTTGCTCTTTAGTGTATATGTGTTTTTAACTTAGTACACAAGACATGACAAAACATTAAATTAATGTGCTTAAGACCCATGTTTTAGTGGCTGCACCAAACCAATGTTACTGCCATAGTAGCAAAAAGGCTACAATAGAAGGGATCAAGTAGTTAAATTGGGCATATTTGTTCTTGCAAAAATTAACATTATCAGATTATTTCTATGGTTAGTTCTGTCAGTTTTTGCACTGCTATCTATAGAAAGCCTTACATAACAATAAATCAGTATCAAATGGCCTCTTGTCTGAGTGTGTGGTAAAAGAACGGCATTTAAGAAATTGCGAGTCAGCTTGTGCTAACCACACAGTCAGCAGCTTCCACAGACTGAGCAGAGAGCGGGCAGTCATGCAACCACCCACCACTTCAGCCCTGTGAATAAATACCAGTTGCTAGAGCTAATAGCAGAGCAAGTGACTGTTTTGTGCCATTGGGTTTGATGAAGGCCTGTGTTTGTGTGTGTGTGTGTGTGTGTGTGTGTGTGAGAGTGTGTGTGAGAGTGTGTGTGAGAGTGTGTGAGAGTGTGAGAGT
>JBBKCR010000022.1:404793-422556 GCA_037577295.1 Ladigesia roloffi
TGTGTGTGTGTGTGTGCGTGTGTGTGTGTGTGTGTGTGTGTGTGTGTGTGTGTGTGTGTGTGTGTGTGTGTGTGTGTTTCTACAGATTCATTCATCTCCAAATCAGCCTCGTTGCCAGGGTACGGCAGAAACGGCCTAAACCGGGTAAGAGCTCAAAATTGAAGGGCAAGGCCACCTTCTAAATCCATATACTCTGCACACTAGTTTAGATTATGTGAGATGATCAGTCAGTATTCATCATATATTACAAGTAGCTTTAATTTAATTTCTTAATATACATCCATTACTGAACACAAAGAAAGCATGCCTTGGGATGGTGAAAGCAGCCAATCCAAGGACAATTATTTATTTCTACTTGCTGCTGATTGGCTCCTTGGATTGGCTGCTTTCACCATCCCAAGACATGCTTTCTTTGTGTTCTTTGTGTTCAGTAATGGACAGTAATAATAAACCTGTTGTTTTTAGCCCCAGACTGCTGACTATTTCCAATATGACAGCACCAATGCAGTAAATTGGGGATACAGAGGTAAGCATGTTGTCAATCCAGCAATATGATCAAAGCTTAAGCAAACACTTTAAAAGGGCTAAACCTGATTCCTTCCATCTCTCCTTTGGTCTCTTTCAGAATACAAGGTGAGAGTCTGTAGAACCTTCTTGGTGTGTTGGGCGGTGTTAGGAAGCTGCCTGCGTAAAATCTGCATGTATGAGTGAGATCATTTCTGTTTGTTTTTAGTCAAGTTCTCACAAGTCTGACTGTTGTAGATTTATCCATATCAGGATCTGATAGTGACTGTTCGAGGTCGTAACCAGCTTCCCAGTGACGTGGACAGGACAAGATTAGAGGTAAATCAAAAGAACAGATACTTTGTATTCATATAGTTAAACAATTTCGTGACTATTTACTGTTCTAAACACCAAATTGGTGCTATAAAATCAGAAAATAAATAATTAATAATAATCAGAATAAAGAATTATTCCGTTAGGCAATGTACTTTGACAAATTAACAGACTGGAGACTAAAAATTTGTCAGATTTTCCCACAGAAATCATTTTTGAAATAATAGGTTTAATAGAATAAAAGTCCTTCATGTCATATTTTAATTAAGATGTGAATACAATGTTTTCATCTAGCCTTGTATCATCACCAGAGACACTTGTCCCCTGAAGAGTTCCATCAGGTCTTTGGGATGACTGTGGCAGATTTTGACCACCTGGCACTGTGGAAGCAAAATGAGCTGAAGAAACAAGCGAGGCTCTTCTAGAGCGTGAAGCCTCAGGTAGACTGGACAAAGACCAGAAATCACTGGACGAGCTCTGTGTCTCCATCAATGCAAGCAGTAATCGTGGACAGCCTGGAGACACCAGCTCTTTAAAGACTTGACGGATTCTCAACTTTGGATGAGAAGAAAGAAAACGAGAAAATGTTTGCGTACAGTTTGTTTCCCGGTGACTCATTGCCTAAGAAAACCTATGTGATTGGACTTCAGATTACACTAACAGAACTGTACGCTAGAACATTGCCTTATGAAAAAAAACTGTGGATTCAATGGACAGGAGCGCAGGTGACCTTGTTGATTAGAATGTGTAGAACACCTACTTCATTTAGTAATGTCAGTAGTATGGTTTGATTGCTGTTAATTCTGGAAGCGTGTGTTTATATGTATATTTCAAACCAAAGTGATTTTTTTTTGGCGTGTATCGAAAATACTTACCTTTTGCGAGGTTAGCGCTGGTTATGGTGGAGGTTGTGTGGTGTTTTTTTTCCCCTTTGGGTAGAATTGAGATTTTGGATCCAAAGAATGTAGTATATCGAGCAAAGGGAGATATAAAGATCTCGAAGAATAGATGGTACTTGAATTACTTTATTAACCAGGAATATCTAAGAGCAGATAGGAGTGAAATCTATGCTTTTTTCTAACTTTGGATTCTTTTCTGCCTTAACTAATGAGTAGTTTACAACGTGGAGTTTGTTTTGTTAGTTAAAACATTAACAAATGACAACAGTCTGCCATTACCCATCGATACAGATCCGAACAAGCACTGTATTAGATCGTGACGTGTTTTGACTGAGAACTGAATAAAGGCTTTGGCTGGAATGGCAGGAGGGCAGTGGAATTTAAGAAAGTATGAGGAAAGAATAAGCATGGCACAGGTTGCACACATTAATGGACTGAAACAGAAAGGATTTGACATGACCGGTTTGAGAGTAAATTTAAACATATTAGGTGGAATGAGCAAGACATTTTGAGGTGTTGTACATTCCAAACCATTTTCATTAAGAAAATTAATATCTTGCCATCTTTATTTAATCTACTGCTGTTCAATGCCTATATAGCAATACTGAAGTTGCAGAAGACTTCATAATTATTTTTAAAGCAAACTGGTATAAAGCTGAGCAAGCTGATTTTTTGAGCACATCACATTACAAAAATGTCACTATTATTATCCAGAATTGCTAACAGCAGCAGAGCATTGTTTTTGAATTCTTACATTTTATAAACCAATTATGCATAGTGAGTTTTAAGCCAGATAACATATCAGGAAATACTGTGTTCATTTTATTTAAATAAAACGTTTAACTGAGAATGGCTGGTTTATTTATCTGACATGGAGCAGGGCTCCACCTCCCTCACAGTAAATATTTCACACAAAGCAAACGACACGCATAACCATGAACCAAAACATTTAATGGGTACAAAGAAAAAAAAAAGTGTGCTGCGCAATTCAGTGCCGTTTAACAAAACCTCATAAATAACCAAAATTAAGTGTGGAAGAGCAACAAATCCATGGGGACATAAAAATGCTACCATACGCAGAATGAGCAGACAAATACGGTGTTTTTCATTGCTGTTCAGATCTAGACAGGATGCACTTAGCGCCAAACTCTGGGCATCTGGACCTCCAGCCCTTCTTCATCATATAGATTTTGTCATGGTTGAGTACTTTATCCTTTGAGAGAAGACATGCCAGCTCTCATGATCTCATCTACCAGGAGGATGTTACTAGCAATCACTGTGCTGAAAAGGGAGAAGAAAGAAGAGTTCAGAATAATCATTCAGGTGTCATGGACCAAATTGTGATGCATGACAACAGTACTTCCTGTTATATGACACAAATACTCTATAAATTAAGATTTTAAAGAAAAGGTTTAAATAAATACCTGAACGCATTAATTCCATTTCAGAGATTAACATTTAAGATTACAGATGCCTGAACTAAAGTGTAAATAAAAAATAGATAGCTGCTACTATTTGCAGTGGCACAATGCTGAACTGGTACTAGAAAGAGAAAACTAGCATTCAAGCTGATTTAGGAAAATGTGTTCTCTCTTAAATCTATGGGATGGGTTATTCCGCAACCATCAACCACATTTAAAATAGGAGAGAAAGGTGCTTTTGCATGGTGTCTGACTGCATTTACTACAGAGAGAGTAAAGCAGAATTCTGCCAGGCAGACGCTACCAAAACAGTAAGCATTAGCAACAAACTAGCCCGGTGTTTGCACAATACTTTTACTCACCATGAGTGCAGGAGTTGCTTTTTAACACTGTAGTTATCCCAAACACCAGCCTCCCCAGCAAGCATGGGTTCACCTGAGAAACGTTAAAGCAGCAAAATCTCGGTCAATTTGTTTAGACAAATGAAAGCATCAATATTCCTTGAATCATTTTTTGTCTATATACACTATTGTGTGTGAGTGTTGTGTGGGTGTGTAAAAACATGCACCTGTGCTCAAGTCCACCCCAATGAGATGACCAGACTCTTTAAATTCAGTCTGCAGCTTCACAAGTGTTTCCTGTGGATCATATCCAGAATTCTGGGCCAGGACCTACAAATAAAACATTTACATATTTGGCACACCCAACATATCTAGTGCATAGCTCAAATTGGAGAACAATTGGAATGCAATAAAAAAAAAAAAAAGATTATGCAGGGGTGTAACATGATCATTTCCAAATTTCACTTTACCTTTGGGATAATTAACAGAGCATCAGCAAAAGCTTGTACACCCAGCTGAGCTCGGCCCTTCACCTTGGGCTTGTGCTTCACCAGCGCATCAGCCACTGCAACCTCAAATGCCCCTGCCCCGGCAACCACGCTGCCTAAATCCAAAATGTAATGAGAGTTAAAACCACCGTCCAATCCTCAACCATAAATAAGCCTATAATAAACTTTCTGCTATCCGGCTTTTAGATAAACTTGACCAGGGGGACCAGCCTACACTCATACCATCTTCAACAGCGTTTTTCACTGCACGTAGCCCATCTCTCACAGCATCCTTGATCTGCGTCAGTGTGTGTTTGTTGGGCCCCTTAATCAGCAGAGTAACCGAACGAGGGTTTCCGCACTTCTCAATGAATGTGAACTTCTCCTCGCCCTGTTGCAAAAACAGTCAGCATTAAAACATTGAAGAATAAAAAACCTGAAGTGAGACCAAAACAACAATAGTGAAACTGACCAGTGTGTGTTCAAAGACAAGACCAGCATGGCCCAAGCAGTCAGGCGTTAGGTCGTCAACAGAGTTCATTGCAACACCCCCACAGGCAAGTGTAAGTCTGAAAAAGGTTGGTAGACAAATGTTTCACTGCACAATTAGAGATGGTAACTGAGCCATTGTGCAAAATAGTATATGTTCTCTCCCTCTTGTGAGTGATAAGATGCAGTAAACTTATACAGTAGGTAAAAGAGTGAGAGGGTTAATCTGGCATGGTGTCTGACTGCATTTACTACAAACAGAGTAACACAGAATTCAGCCATGCCTAAAGCTGTCCTTCAATATTAAACTCAGGACAAAGGATAGATTTGGTCCCTACCTCTCCATGTTCCTCCTCTTTGCTCTGCGCAGGGCCACAATGCCCTCTTTGGCCAGAGTGTCCAGAGAGAATGGATCAATGCCCTGTGTGAAAGATAACGCTTAGACACTGACACTTGATTTACAGTGCTACATTGTAGTTGAGACATTATACAGTGTGCTGGTCCCATGAATGCATGTAGCAAGAACAGAGCATCTGCTACTGCAGAGGTATAAACCACACCTTACTGTAGCACAGTGTTAAGACCAAGGAGTGCTACATAGGCACCCATGGGTGTTCATTGTGCATAAGACTCAAGTCTCTTGAGATTTGCACTGAATACGAGTAGTAAAATAAATAGGAATATTTTGTCAGTCAAACCCTGAAACAGAAAATATGGCAATAATGTGAAAGGCAATTACTTGGATAATGCATTTGACCGAAGGAAATTTGCTGTCAACACTGATATTCAAGCACTACTGCCGTGTTACACTAGGGATAGAATTAGAAATCAACAGATCACCAAATAACAAAAGGTTCAGGTTTGCCTAAAAACAGCCAAATAAATTGCTCTTCTGAAAGATGCTATGAGTTACCTTCTGGTTGATGACAACAAAACCCTTGTCATTATCAGCACAGACTTTGTTTTTCAGAGCAATGATCTTCTGGACACGCTCCTCAATGAATTTCCTCTCGGCCTTTACAAGCTTCTCTCTCTCCTCTGCGCTCTTATAAAAGAAGCCAGAGCTCACTTCTCTGTGGAGAACAGGTACCTCAATATAGTGTACTCAAATATTTATTAGAGATTTATGCAATATACTCAAAATATCATAACTAGTACAGCCTACGTTTTTTCATATTCCAAAGAGACGTTGCACGTCAAGATGAAAGTGTCCTCCACTCTCTTTTTCATGTCTGGATGTCTGGCTCCATGGTCCAGCACCAAGCCCCTGATCAATCTAAAGAGCAGAAAAAAATTACAAAATCAACTATGTTACAATAGGCATTAGATGCTGGTTCTTGCTACTTTTCAAATTCCAGTTCTGTTGACTTTGTGGTCAGGCACCATTCATTTAGACAACTGAAGACAAGAAACTATAGAGAAAGGCGGATTCTCACTGTGTGTCACTCTCCGTTTTGTGTTTCATTTCCATGATCTCCACCATGAAGAGGTCAACAGGCTCATTTGGTTTCTTGATGGCCAGTACGGCATCCACCACTGCCTGGAAAAAGAGCACCTGATGAATAACTTTTTCTATGTGAAATTCACTATGCAAAAACTATTCTAATTCAGAGGGGAATTTAATTGCCCTTACAATATAAACCAACAAATATCTGTAGAAGTGCATTTGAGAATAAGCACACTGACAAGCAGCTATTTGATATTTAGTAGTAGGGATATTAAACCTTTAACAAAAGTAATTATTATATTTGCGATCTATCATATATTCTCAATTAACCCAAATCACCTTAAAATCAATTAAAACTGTTTTTAAATGACATGGCTACAACATATAGAAACACAATCCCACTGCAACTGGGCCTTAGTCTGAACTAATACAGATTGAGAGTTCAAGGATAAAAGCATTTAAAACAAACAAGTGTTATTAATAAAGTGTAAGTAGAATGAAAGTAACTAAGTAACAATAAGAGCAAACTAATATATATAGTATTGGAAGAACTTGGTGTGTCCAACAATTGGGTGTATATTTAACTGAATTAAGAAGCAAGCTAAAGACAAAGTTTGGTAATGACAAATCTCCACAGGCTTACATTTTTTGTGCTGGTCCCATGAATACAAGTAGCAAGAACAAGTTTCTTCTACTGCAGAGGTATAGGCCACACTTTACTGTAGCACAGTTTAAAAAACATGGAGGGCTACGTAAGCATCCATGGGTGTTCACTGTGCAAATTGAGATTTGTATCTCTCAGTTTGCAGTAGGAATACAGAAACTAACACAGAATTGTCTATCAGTAGTCCTTCTGTCAACAGAGCTTTGTGGAAGCCTTGTCCACTAATGCTCTCTTGCTTAGTCTATCTGTTGTATATATCTGTCTCACAGATAACTGACACACTTAATATGGTATATTACATCTTTTTCAGGGTGACAAAATATGGTGCATGTAAACAAAGAATAACAGTATTAAGACTAGTTCACATTCTCGCCCCTTAGCCGTACCTCTGTGAGAAGGTCCGCCAATTCCGTGTGGACCTTGGTTCTCAGTGAAGTCCTGGCCACATTAATGAGTGTCTCTCGATCCATCTCCTTGGTCACCTTCATCTCCTCCAGCACCTGTAGAGCCTTGTCCTTAGCAGCTTCAAAACCTTCTGCAATAATTCTGGGGTGAAGGCCCTGAGTAAGCAGATAATAAAAGCAACCACTGTGACTCATATAAAACAAGGCCCCACTGCTGTAGTTCCCATTTTAAGTCAATGTGAGCCCATGTTCTGTCCATTTTTGTGCCCACTGCTACATTCCTGACCCAGCTCACGAAAAAATTGTTAATTATATAAGGAATTAAACATTGGACTAGACACAGCATAGGGTGGACTAGCCCCTGCTCTACAGAAATGATTTCAAATCAAAAGACGAACCAGTCATAAACGTCTGCAGGTAGACAGGCTTTTGCTCTACACATATAAAAGCTAGCCTTGCCTTTAAAGTTTTTTAAATGTATGTATGAAACAAAAATGCAACAACAACAAAAAATACACTTTCAGAACATTGCCCAAAGTAATCCAAGACCAACCAAAACACTTGCATTCATACCAACCTCAGACACATAAAGGTCCGCCTGTTTCAAAAGCTCTCCAATTATGAGTACATTGGATGTGGTGCCATCCCCAGTTATGTCATCCTGGGCTGTGGCCACCTTTGCAATCAAGGATGCAGTGGGATGCTGGATTTGCTATTAAAAACAAAAAAATTAAACACAAAGTTTTGAGTGGTCAGCCAGCAATTATGATGTTGCGCATTTTGACACTAAATAAACCAACAAATTAACCAGATAATGATAATTATTCTGATGATGTCCACAGACCACATTGATGTAGCTAAAAGGGACGTAATGAACCAGCTCAGGAGTCAGTTCAATACGCAATATATTCACCAAAAACAGTATCCAGTCCAATGTTCTCAACATTTAGAATTAACCAAACATTTACACATGTATACAGTTGTGGCAGAATGTACTAATGAAAATAGAACTGTATACAGGGGGTGTTTTAAAACATGAACATCCTGTATTTGGTTGGTGATTGCCACTGGTTTAAAACTATAAACAAAATACTTGGGCCAAAATAAGGATTAATATAATACGTATTACCTAGAAGGCAACTTGAAATCACGACATTTAGGTGAAATCTAGCAGATCCCCTAGCAGCTACTAAATCAGTGACAACATCTACTTTTAAACCAAAAGAGTGAAATAACACACTAAGAAGCTATGCACGTTAATATAGATCATCAATCTCTCTTACCATCTCATGCAACAAAACATTTCCATCTTTAGTGAGCTTAATGTCTCCGGCCCCGGACACAAGCCTGTGGAAAGTAAAGAATAATAATAAATAAGCCTGCACCACTGGAAAGTAGTTTAGCGACCACAAAATTGCTGGTCACCAACAGGCTGATTTCTAAATAAATGTCCAAGTAAGGTCCTAGGACAGACGGCCTGCTTAAGAACCAGTGTGTTCTGAAAAGGGTGGGTCAAGACGTGCTGCTGGAGATTGATGTTTGCAGGACTTCTCATATGACACAGCTAGATTTTACTAATTTGTTCGGATATTAACCAAAAGTGTATAGAAAGTTAAATCCACACTGAAGCATCTACATGGCCAATCACTGTGAGTGACAAACGTCTGAGGCGCAACTAGCTCGAAAGCTACACGAGACTAAAACCATGTGGAACTTGCTAGCAAACTAGCTCGAGGGCTAGTATGATACGTTTAGTTCAAACAGGGATCTTTTCAACAAACAGTTTAACTTTACTTTAATGATCACTGCTTTTGTGCTGTAAGAAACACACATACACACAACAATACGCTGCAGAAAAAAAGAAAAGTCTGTAAGCTAACAGACTGTAGGTAGCAGACCGGCTAAAGCGCGTGCGCAGCCAAAAGCCGTTAACAAAGCAGCTTCACCCACATTTTCATGGTCCCTTTCGGTCCGAGGTTACTTTTCAGTACATCTTGGAGTCCGCGGGCGGCGCTGATATTTACAGCTAGGGCCGCCTGAGCCCTAGCGACCTCCGCTTTGGGGTTTAGAGCCTTTACAGCAGCCATTGTGTTTAGTCAGACTGTCGCTACGGTGGGGCTGCTCGGGAGGAAAAGAGACCGAAGCTCTGCTTCCAGAAACCTCCACACATACTCTCAGGCCCCGCCCGCATATTCTCACAACCCGCCCACAGCCCGCTCTGATTGGCCACACTCCGAGTCGACGAACTCGGCTTCAATTGGGTCGGGTTACGCTCCTAACGTGATTGTCGACGAATCGACAGCATGTTATCCTCTTCTTCTTCTTCGTTATTTTATGACGGTTGGCAAACAACGATTTGGTGCATTACGGTCACCAACTGGTTTGGAGTTTGGACTGAAACTAAACAAAACAAAAATAAATTAATAAATAAAAAAACTAACAAAACAAAAAAAATTATATCCTATTATATACCCGAGCTCGTTTAAAAAACGAGAAATAAAGCAATACAAATTTCACAACCCGAATGTCTTTGCAAAAGATCCCTTATATCTAGCTTCATCCTGTGTCTTGCCAGTTTCTGAATCAGTTGTCTTCTTGGTTCTACATAGTTTTTTATAATATAACAGAACATTTTCTATGGTTTCAATTACCCTGCAATAATTGCATTTCCCTGTCAGATGTTCACTATACTGACTAAAGTGCTGTTTAACCCAGTGTGTCCAAATCTAAGTCGAGATATTATTGACTCCTCCCTCCGGGTACGTTCTGTCCTTCTCATGTCTCCTGCTTTCCTTTGAATAGAATAAAACCATCTCCCTGTTCTTTCCTCCTCCCATCGTTTTCGCCATCTTTCCCTCAGTTTTTGTTTTACAATGCTTTTCATTTCAGCTCTGCTGACGCTGACAATTAGACAGCAGTCTTACCGATTTCAACTCTACCTAAAAAAGAATACGTGTTTAAATAGGATTATAACACAAACAGAACCCTCTACCTTATTCTATCTCACAGACATCAGTTATTTAAATCAAAAGCAAACTGACTGCACTTTTTAAAACAAACTATTCTGTCACACTTGAGATCTTGTGCTTGCACTGCTTATATATTTTTCTACAGTCCTATTGCATAGTTTTTGCCTTTATTTCTCTATCATTTCATTTACTGTTACAATTTTGCAGTCTCAAAGACATTTCAGAGGCACATTTCACACACTGTATTCGTATAACTGTGTATGTGACAAAGAATATTCAGTCAGTTTCACTTCTCATCACCAGTTAATCCCACCAAAATATAACTTAGAAATAGTTTGTTCCGAAATCTGACACCGCAAAGAAAATGCTATGGCGAATACTGACTTGTGTCCAAGATTATTTTAAAAGTGAGAACTGTTCAACACTTCTCTAAAGCACGGGGACCCACGGGGACCACTGGTGGGCCGTGAAGGTTTTTGATTGGGCTGTGAATCTAAAATTGAGACAGGTCATTGGTCCACAATTGGTTATTTATGATTATCTAATGCGTCCAAGTTGGCCTTGGCAACATGCTGTGATAGATAGGTGGGCCTTAATGTTGAAAAGGTTGAGAATAATTGCTCTAAGGGACAGTCAAAAGGATGCAATGTCTAAAGGATATTATTTCCCTTTGAAAGACACATTCACACACCTAAAAACTTTAATTTACACAAAACAAAGAAGCATATTACTGTAGCTCAATCATAAATTTAATTCAGTATGTACACCTAACATTTTCAAAGCACTGGATGTTAAATAAAACCACATTAAACATTAAGAAACTGTTCATACAGTTTCCCACAAAATGGTACAGTATGGCTGAGCAGGCCTACAAACCAGGTTTTACCTGCTAGGCGTTCTTTTTTCAGAGTGTTAAAATGAAGTTTTAACTGGAGAGTGTTTGTTCGAAGACAAAATTATTAGACAATCAGCACTGAGAGGTCTGCTGCTGGGCTAAGAGAACACACACTTCAATTTTGCTATGGCTGTAATCTAGTCGATGACATAACAAAAACAGCGTCTAGATAAATGATTAACATGGTGGAATATGAGCCTTCCTCTTTACCACAGGGGGGGAGAACAGGGACCGGAGCAATAAGACACACAAATCAAAGACAAAACTCCTGATACAAACCCTTGAAAAAACATACTTATTGGCATTTTACTGCTGATACCATCATTGAAACTGCAGCAAAAAAAGAGCTTTCTCTTGCTCTAAAGCTGTCCACATTATGACAGAACTTTTGGGACACTTAGTGTAAGATCCACATTTGCACATTTTAATGTATAGTGTTCACTCTTTTTTTTTTAATTTGCCGCCAAATTAAACAGGTTCTGATAAAAGAAAAACAACATATGACCACAAATGTGAACATAACAGAACTGGGGAAAAGGGACAGACCTTAAAGTAAAATTTAAATGAGCAGAAACCCAGAACCGAACATAAATCCATGGCAGTGCAGAATCTGACTGACATTCGGCTGGAATCATGAAAATCCTTTGGATTTGTGGTTTTCGATCGCAGGAAGCTATTTCAAAGGCGAAGTCTTCATAGGAATCATAATTCTTGACTCCATGTGCTGAATCAAAGGAACTGAGGGAAAAAAATGAAACCAGACAATTGCAAATTGATTCAAATTGAGTGTTGAAAATGCTATATTTGTCCACTGTCCCACACTTACCCGTGTAGTATACAGCTTCATCCCAGCCCTCATGCTGCCAGGCTGCATTTCTTGTTTCCTCCCTTGACTGCAAGTCTTTGTATGCTGGAAATAGTTTGTGCATGAGATAAAACCATTAAAGATTACACCAGTGTTTTAATCTACATCTATTCTCATCTTTAGCATTAGCATTAATTACCAGAATCGCTTGGCCTAGAAAAGAACTAGAAACGAACTTAAACCCGGAGTATCAAGAGTTTGCTTTTAATATATGTTACTCTACAAATAAATGCCAATCATCCAAGGATGCTGACCAATTTCCCTCAAACAATAACTAGAGGTCAAAATGGTGTTCAAGTTTACTCACCCCAGAGGTGATGTACCATGTACAAACTTCCAATCTGAGAGAAGAAACCTCCAACAGCCTCATTGTTCTGCTGCCGCAGCTCAATAGCCCGAGCCCTATGAAAACCATACACAGTACATTTCTTTACCATTAAGAGTGGGTTTGTCATGATTGCATGACACTCAGCAGAAATGACTGCACCAGACATGCTGCATTAAATTTCGCCAAAGGATGCAGCACTACGGAATTTATGGGCTGATAATGATAACCGACATAAAATTTTGTGTCAATACCAATAAACAATCATTTAAAAAAAAGAAAATTCTACAGTAGCCTGTTGAAACGACCGCAAGCTTTGACATTTTCAGTCTACAGCTTTTGTGCATGACTTCACATGTGTTTGTGTGCACCTAAAAAATAGGTACCAATTTATCGGTTAAAATGATCAGCAGTAATTCCTGTATTAGACTGCCAACAATTGTTACCCCATTATTCCATAGTACATTTGTGCTGAGGAAGACTTACCTTTAGAAGGGCTTGCTATAATGGTTGGAGTTCAATTATCAAATTTAGCAAAAGTGTAGTGTTTCCAAAATTAGTTTGACTAGCAATCAGTTTTGAATAGAGACATGCAAAATTACAGATAAGATGCCGGTTTACATTCTGACAAATTATATATTATAAAGATCACAATTAAGGCAAAAATGAATGTAGACAGAAATGCTAATTTGTATGTTCTTTCCTATGAATTAGTGTTTAATTGGAATGGTTTAAGTACAAGAATGTTTACCATCCATACTCAAAATTCAGCAACTACAATCTATAGAGGCAACGATAACAGTTGAGATTGTTAAATATCCCTAGCATCAACTTTGCATGACAATGATAATGAAATTTTTTTATGAACATACATCTGGTGATAATAATAATAATATAATAATTTCTTACCAGTAATTTCCCCACTCGATCATGGTACCAGGCTAAAAAAAAGTATACATAAAATGATTGTCGTAATTGGATGACAAAAAGAGAAACCACATTGCCTCAATATCAAGAAACCGAAGTGTGTGGAATTCAAAACAAATAATTCAACAAACAATATACATCACTGCCAGGATGCTTTTTAATGCTCCAGAATTACTTAGGAGTCAATTCTCTTAAATATTATTACTGAGGCTCTATACTGAAATTGACAATATAGCATGTATGGTCAAATGTACTCAAGGAATACAGATGTATGAACCATCATTATCTTTTCCATACCCTGAGCTGGTAGGATCTAAGCTCATAAATGTTGGGTCCAGATCTAGGAACAGGCTCATTCCAGAAGCTGAACTCCAGAAGAAGTTGGTTCCTACGGGACAGCAGCATCTTCCCTCGCTTTTCTCTGTACTCCATAAACACCTGATTAGAGACACATCAATATGTTAATACTGTGGGGGAAATAATTCTTTGATTATTATTTTCTCTAATTTATGAGGTAGTTTCATATTTAATGGAGAGACAGAATATCAACCAAAAAAATCAAGAAGACACATTACATAAAAGCTATACATTGATTTGCCTGTCTCTGAGTGAAAGACGTATTTGATTCCCTACAAACATGCTCATGTCACACAGATTAATCAATCTATTAATTACAGATACAAGGGTTTCTCCACCCAGTACTAAGTCATTATTTGATAGGATATCAAATACTTACTTCACTCAGTGAAATGCAAATCAATTTATAAAATATTTTCTTGATTTTTGGTTGATATTCTCCATAAAAATGAAACTACCTCACAAATTAGTTCTTTTTTTTATTACCCCCACTGTTTGTTGGCAAATTAACACACAATTGCTGAGGCGTAGGGGTATTTAAAAAAAAAAAGACAAAATTGAAAGGGCCCAATGTAAGTGTAAGATGAAGCACAAATGAAGCATAAGTCTGGTTGACATACACAAATTTCAAGATCAGTTTGGGATTGGTTGTAGTTTTTTTATAGGCCTTAACTAGTTTATAGGACTACCACATTGTCTTTAAAATATATTTTTATTGTTTTAATCAGGGCCAGAAGGAATCATATATAAAGGATGTTTACCATTTCCAGTAAATATTAATATATGAATTTGTGGTAGTTGAATTTCATTAGATTTATTTGTATATTCTACCGTTTTCAGGCAAATATCATTAAAAACCTGATCAAATTAAAAGACAGGGTTGTGTAAAGAAAAAATGGTGTGAATATATAGTTTCAATGTTCTATAAACATTCAATCTGAACAAGTGGAGTTGCAATTGACCAGGAATTAAATAGTTTAAATGCAGCCTAACTACATAGAAATGTAAAAGATCAGTGTAAATACTTCCTTAAAGAAGCACTACTTGCTGTATGAACTGTCATTTCTACATGAATTCTAAACAGATCAAAATGAAACACCACTGAAAAATGTTCCATCCTATGTATTTTTTGGAACAACACCATATTACTATACATCCAAATCAAAATACTTTTACAGTTTGTAAAAAAACAGGTTCCTTAAAGTCCCTTCCTCTGTTGCACTTCAATATATCGCAGCAACATGTCAACGACTGGATGCCACCAGGTTTTGAAATTTGAATGTAGGGCATATTAATATTTTAAAGAACTTGTGAATTTTACTTTGTACAAAACACAAATCCAAAGGCTAAGAATTACATGCTAATTTGACCAGACAGACCAGCCTTGTGAATCAATAGGGGAAACACTTAATTGCAACCATAAATACAGTACCTTATTCTTCCTGAGTTTATTCATGACTTCAGTTAAGGCAGGATAGCCTCCTCTGTATCGCCACAGATGCACTGACAAAGAAAGAAGTATTAAACTATTAACAAAATTATGTCAGGTACCCATTTAGGTATATAGCATTTGTTTCTTTCTGATCTGAAAGGAAGTCAGATTTTAAGTAAAGTCAGCTTTCAAACAATATGTAGCCAAAAAACAACACAATGGCCTAACCTGATTCATCAATATATATTTGGCCACCAATTAATTGTTAGGACAGATGAAACATAACCACATGATAAGACATCAGGGAGATTTTAATTAATTGTACTGTGTCATGGAAAAATCATTTTATTTATATCCATCATTTATTTATTCTTTTGAATGATTTAGGTTTATTCTGTATCCATTGATCGCTGTTTTATTCATTTATTTATCCTTAGTTTCTGAGCTAGAGTTTTCTTTCCTAAGGGTCGTGTTGACTTGATGATAATGTCTTGTGGTCAAAATGTTCTATTTATCTTGAGCATTCTCTGAAGGTTGTCTCTTGGTAAACATTGAGATTTGGGTTACTATGGAGACTGGGTCGTACAAGAAGTGACGTCCTGGTCAGTCAGCATGAGTGACACTTACTTATATCGAATGGGTTTTGGACACCTCTGAGATTACACAGGACAGGGGGGTATAAAATTATGTGTTTCGTATAAGGAAGACGGAACAGGTCAGGATGGGGAGGCAGCTTGTCTGCTGTGTCTCTTTCTGTTCTCCTTCTGCAGAAGTATCTCGCAATTAAAATCTCTGGTTTGATTATTTTGAGCAAAGAAAAAGACTGTTAGTTAATTTCCGTGAATTTATGACACCTGGTCGATTTTCTCTGGCTTAATGGCGAATTGCCACAACAACTGTGTATTGTTTTGTCAGGAGCCAAAATCATGCTTACCTGCTTGGTCCTGCTCCCCATACCACGTGTTCCAGGTGCCCACCAACTCACACGGGTACTCAGGGTCCGCATGGATACTTGGCAAGACATCTTCACTGTGAGTACAGATAAACATGGCAGAACATGACGGTTCAAGAACATTGCTAAAATGTTAACTTTATGCTCCACAAACACGTTACAGAAAGTTCAGATGCTAAATTACACAAATGTTACTTTAACTGTAAACTCTATAAAGATACTATTTTACACTTAATTTATACTAATATAAATAGTCACTATAGACAAAGAACATAGAGAACTTGCAACCCAATTGAAATTTAATCTTTGGAATATTCCTAAATAAAACTGAAATAATACATTCCTTTTTTACAACGAGTCATTTTCTTTTTCCCCCAAAGTATGATACAAATTTATATGGAAATGTATGTGTGATGTCATTTACTGGAAATCTGCAAGGTAGTTTAATTAGAAAAATTGTCAAACTATTGTACATTACATTTTGGCACAGATGGGACATTTCCACTAATAGAGCACTTAAAACTACACACCATCTCAATATAGATGATCTTACCAAAGTTTGTTATAATCATCAAGGCACTCTGGCTTGACATTGTGAACTGTAAAAGAAAGGCATGTTATGGTCTGTGACAGACTGTGCTACGACCAACCAAAGGAATAAATCTGCACCTAATCCATCTTAATCTGGCCTTGCTGCACAATCAATTCACTTGCTGCAGTGTAATTTAGTGCTAAGCGGTTCAGAGTGCTGGTGCACTGTTTTTGGGGACATACACTGGATTTTGTAAAGGTTGTGGTCTTCCTTCTTGGCGAGGAGGTGAGAGTGGGCATCTTTTCTGGGGTCAACCTTTCTGACAAAGAGAGACTTGAACCAGCTGTCTTCACGGTTTCTGTTTGAGGATGCGGACAGACTCCTGAGAAGAGAGAAAAAAAGAGAGTGAGAGAGTGAGGGACGTGGGAGAGGCAGACTTAAAAATGTATATTTATATATACATACATACACACACACACAAAAACAATAACAGCTCTGTCTAGTTCAGCCCTGGCACCTGCCCTGCACAGCAACCCATTACCCTATCTCATAAACACAGTCTGTATTAATACATAAATATATTTTAAACGTGCCATTAGTGAACGGACACAGAAACAAGAGTGTCAACATCTTGGCCGTAAAGTACGTACAAAAACTTTGTCGTGCTACTACACTGGTTTTAGAAATGACCTTGAGCTCTATCTTATGGCCAGCAGCCACTGCTGTCCCTCACTTCAGAACAAGCATTTGCTCCAAGTCTAGACACAAACAGCAACGGCGCTCCCTACGAAGTTTGCAGCAAGAGAATATGTTATGTTATGACAAATGTTATGCATGTGAACTACATCTGAGGCACTCATAACGAACCCTCAGGAGGTATTTCACCATTAAGACCATTCAAGCCCCGCGAGATAGCCTAGCCTGCTAGTTGGCACCGAGGGCAGCCAACTGGAGTTCGTGGAAGCGTAAACAACACACAAACGGACAAAAAACAACCATACCGGACCTCTCCGTGACTTCCCACGCCCTACGCGTTCGACAGCGGTCTAACCTGAAAGTTAATGCCACTTGCGGTGTCGGCCGAACCCCATTAATCGCCCGGTTCAGGCTGCAACCCAGGGTCTGAAGGACTCTTGTCGCCATCTTTCCTGAATATCGACAACACGCAGCCGATACAAACCGGGCGTACTGCCACTTCACCACTAGAGGGCAGCACATTGCAAGTCAAGACACGGCTATTATGGTCCCCGTTCTGTTAAACTGTTACAAGACCTTGTTTCACCCCAAATAACCATCCATTTTCTACCCTTTTATCCCGCGCTCGGGGTACTCCCTGGACAGTCGCCAGCACTTCGCAGGGCCACTCACACACATTCACACTCACAGTCACACCTAGGGGCCAATTTAGTGTGCTCAATGAACCTATCTCCCAATCACCAATGTTTTTGGTGGTGGGAGGAAACTGGAGCTCCCGGAGGAAACCCACGCGGTCACGGGGAGAACATGCAAACTCCACACA
>JBBKCR010000022.1:422656-442049 GCA_037577295.1 Ladigesia roloffi
GCTGGATTATCTCAGCAAAGCGGAAGTGCTCACTATCACACATTTAGACTGATTTGTGAACAATGTTTGAGAGAAATAGTAATATTGTGTATCTGGAATTAAGTCCATCTCATGAAAAATCGGAGCAGGAACAAAGGTGTTGCGTTTATATTTTTGTTGAGTGTATATGTGTATTTTTTTTATAACTATGTTTACATTTATATATATGTTTACATTTGTGTATAATATGACAGGTTATTCTATTATTCTACAAATTATTATCCCCCTAGTGTTGAGACACGAGAAACCCCCCCCAAAACACACACACACACACACACGCACACACACACGATATATTCCATCGCGAGATGAACAAATCCCGCGAGAGCTGGTGTTCGGACTGGGTTTTTGGTCACACACGTGGTGGTCTCAGGCGGGCAAAGAGAAGATGGCGGACATAGAGAGTGGGTGTCGTTTTGCTCTGTGTTTAAGAGTGTTATTGCCTTATTTTTACTATAGATTTCTTCGTGCATTTGTTCAGTTTTAAGGTGAAGTGCGCGTGTTTGTATGTATGGCGTTGCAATAGCAGTGAGTTGTTTGAAAGTCGTGGTGTAGCAGAGTGTTGAGTTCAGCTGTAAGGTCTAGACACATTTTTATGTTAAATTCAAAAAGTTCAGAACCTGCAATAGTGTTTTACAGTGTTAAAGATATTGTTTGGTAACCCTCACAATCTAGATGTAGGTTATTTGTTTAGTTAATGGTCTGGGTTGGTTTAACTTAATTTGGGCGTTAGCTCTCCAAGGTTCATGATTTGTTTGCCTTTTTAATGTAAGATAAGATTTTAATTAATATAGCTGTAAAAACACGCACCTTTACGTGCTTTGTTGTGTTTCGTTTACGTTTTGGGGGCTTAGTCTGTAGCTTTTGCATTGTTGTGTAGGCACAGATGTAATTGGCATTTAAAAAAAATATATATATATATATATATATATATTTTACCTAGTAATAAATATCTTTTTGATTTAATGCGTGTGCCGGAGTAATATAGAAGGTTCAGGATCGTTAATTTGTGAAAATTGTTCACTTTTGTGCACCACGTGTTTGTCAGGGTCGCCACGTGTTTGCTTCTCGAAACGTATTGAACTGGTCTGAGGGATAAGTCTGAAAAAGAAGCTTTTAATTTGTTTTTGTTCTTAGATCAACAAGAGAGTTTAAGTCGCGATTTGTTGATAGAAATGGGGATTTCAATAAACAAATTAAGTGTAATGAATTGAGCACCATTTGGGCGTAAATTCTTATTTTGACCCATGCAGGCCTAATATAACTTAGTTCACGTCCAAAGGGTGTTGTGTATTAAAACCAGCTGTATGTTTAACCTTTTTTGAATACCCTTTTTGAAAATTTCTCTCTTGTTCTTCAGTTTCCTCTTGCAAAAAGGAGAAAAAGAAGAAGGTGAAGAAGATTACAGATGATGAAATTGGGGTAATTTTGTCTGGAGTATTACTTTTCCACAAATGGTGTTGGGCTAATTGAATACTACTGAAGTATTAATTTGGGCCAATTCTGTTAAGGTTTCCTTGAGCATATGGTCATGACTGCCTTCATTTTGGTCAACAAATGAATTGTATTGCCCACAGGAAATCCAAGAAACAGGAGATTTCCTCATCAAGCCTGAATCCAAAGTTGCCAAGCTTGACACATCTCAATGGCCTTTGCTCCTCAAGGTAAACTCTTCACTCATTCTTGCACCTCAGTATCGTGCTAACTGGGCTTGTGAAGTGATGAACCTGTTTATCCATTCTCTGAGTGCTGTTGGCTTGGTTTCCCTGCTGCCTCTATGGTCCGTTCTGGGCCATGGGGTTGAGGCTGTTTGTCTGTCCTTCACTAGTCCGGTGTTCTGCTGGGCCAGTAGGCTAGATTTTAATTTCAGCTGGTGCGGAGAGATCAGACCATCACCAGCAAAGAAGAAAAGACACTGCTGATCACATGTCCATTAATAGAATCTCCAGTAACCATAGGAACCCACTGAAGTTCCTCATAAGATTAGAACATTCATGCTAATTTTGTAGCCAGGTTATTAGCAGATGATTAAAAAAATCATTTCTGATGCAAGTGTTTTCTTGCTTGACTGTTAATGTGAGATGTTTTTGTCTTCAGAACTTTGACAAGCTTAATATAAGGACAGCGCATTACACTCCTCTACCACATGGTTCCAACCCACTGAAGAGAACCATTCATGATTATGTCAGGTAAGTTGTATGTGAGGCACCTTATTCTTGGAGGCCACATGATGTTTTATAGGTTTCATTAGCACTCTGTGCAAAGATGACCACCTATCTATCACCCTTGACTGATGGCTTCTTATATAATGTTTGAGTGACTTGATTAAATACCCGTTGCATATGACTCGTGATCATGCTAATTTGTAAATCCTTTCAGATCTGGCTTTATTAACCTGGACAAACCAGCTAACCCTTCGTCTCATGAAGTGGTGGCCTGGATCAAACGGATCCTCCGTGTGGAGAAGACTGGCCACAGTGGTACTTTGGACCCAAAAGTCACAGGTTGTCTAATTGTGTGTATTGACCGAGCTACACGGCTAGTCAAATCCCAACAGAGTGCTGGTAAGTTACACTCAATCGCCATTTCTGATCAGTAGAAATATGACAAACTCTTAGATCCATTAAGATTGAATTCTTTGTATTTTTGTGAGCCTGACCTCACCCAGTATAACAAGTAGCCTCTCCTGACTACTCTTGTGCCGTGTGTTTCAGGCAAAGAGTATGTGGGAATAGTACGGCTGCACAATGCATTAGAAAATGAGCATCAGCTTGCAAGGGTAAGTGGGAATGTAAATCGAAGGTTTATTGGATCTTATGTGATGATGGGGCCCTGTAGTCCCAAGAATTAAAATACAGACATAGCAGGGGCAAAATATTTCCTAGTATTGGGCCAATTTTTTCTTAACGTAATTTGAGAAGCTACAAAATATTTTCGCCTGGTTCAGTTTCCAACCATATTATTTAAATGAATCTCACTTAAAAACTGATGTACACCCCGTTTTCTGATTGCCTGCCCTTTCAAAAAGCATTGTACCTCGTTCAAAATGCGTTCCTAGCTGTAGTGTTTTGTATAACATCAGAGTGAATGGATTAGACTACACTACACTAGTGTAGGTTGATGTGTGAGGGTTTTTATTTGGTAAGTTGTTTACCATATATGGACTGGAGGGCATGTGGGCATCTTATAGGATGAAACATTTTCTTAGATTTAGATGAGGTACGAAATTGGCACAGAAAACACAAGTTGTTAGCTTTATGATTTAGTTACTAATGTAGTACTTTGCATGCAGTATTTTTGCCAATACAATTAAATCAACCTTGGCCTTTTATCAAACTATTTTCTTGGATTGGGTAATTGAGGTCTAGTTCTCTGTTCATTATCTGCAGTATGTGACATGATGAATCTGTTTATCCATTCTCTGAGTGTCTCCCAGCCCTCCTCCCTTGCTAGCACTCATTCCTGTTCTAGGTATGAGTACTGGTGCTGATGGCATCCCCGTCTCTGCTTCAGTGTTCTACTGTTGCAGCTGATAATGGAGGTCTAAGCAGGTGGAGAGCTGGGGTTCACCAAGAAAGAATTGTTGGGACTGATCACATACCTGCAGACTGTAGGATTGTAAATGACTGTTAAAGTGATGGCTAATATATTTTGATTTCATGTTTGGTCCATAGGCATTGGAATGTATGACTGGCGCCCTGTTCCAGAGACCTCCTCTTATAGCCGCAGTGAAGCGGCAGCTGCGAGTGAGGACCATTTACGAAAGCAAGCTGATTGAGTTTGATCCAGAGAAAAGACTTGGTAAGGAATTTATTTTTAAATGGTATTTAAAATTTTTCTTCTTTGCTGTGTATGTGTTTCACGAAAAGCCACATGATGTGATTGAAGTTTCATTAGCAGTCATGCAAAGATGACCAACTATCTATCACCCGAGGCTGATGGCTTCAGTGAGCGCTTATTTAGAATGGTTTGTTGAGCAGCTGAGCAGTCCCTTTTTTTCCCCCCTGTAATGCAGGTGTCTTTTGGGTAAGCTGTGAGGCGGGCACATATATAAGAACACTATGTGTTCACCTTGGGCTGCTGCTGGGAGTGGGTGGCCAGATGCAGGAGCTCAGGAGGGTGCGCTCTGGAGTGCTCGGTGAGAAGGTATGTAACGGACTACTACATATAGCAGATAGAAGAAATAGAGCATAAACAGTTTTTTCAAGGCTGGAATAAATAATTTGACTATAGGGAGAAAGTTACTGAATAATGTGGGTGAAAAGGCTGGGATAACCGATTTCATGGTCTGAAAATGATTGTTTCCCCTAGTGATTTTGCACATAATCCTATTTCTTTTAAAGGTTAAGGGGATAATATTATTGGAAGATATTGCAATAGAGTGAAATAGCTGAAGCTTGAGCAAAGTTTGCCAAATTTCACAACTTGGTTTTAAGTGGTTGCTGTTAGGGATGCACCGATACTGGTATCTGGTATCGGCCCCGATACAACATTTTCTAAAGTACTCGTTAAAAGTCCCCCGATACCGGGAACCGATACCACGGTCTGAGAAATGTCTGTGTGAGTGTGTAAGGGGTTAAATAATTTTTTATTCTGTAATATTTTTGCATACAACAAGCATTTCATTTAAAATAAATGTTCTTAATTTCAAACTAGTCCCTTGTTTTTTTTTTTGGTTAAATTATATGACTAAAGCTGTTACCTGTACATTTAAATCATGTTTTTATTAAGTACTCGGTAGTGATGCGCAGGTCGGATATTTTTCCAACCCGCGGGTCCCGCTTTAATGAAATTATTTGGCCCGCCCCAGCCCGCCCCGCACCACTGTATCTATTTTTACAACCCGCCCTGCACCCGCGACCATTACATAGACGTACTAGGCATTGAAATTCCATTAAAAACAGCCTTTATTTCAGCCTGAAATTGCTCGGAAACATCGCCCTGTAAATTGGCAACATATTATTAAGAAAATGAACGATAAATCAGGTCATATTAATAACAAGATAACGATACATATTTTAGGCTATAGATTGGATTTTTATGTAATTTTGTTTATGATGACCCGCCCCAACCCGCCCTGCCATAAAAGTGACAATTTCTTGACCCGACCCGACCCGCGCATCACTTGTACTCTGTATCGGCGCGACTAAATTGGAAGTACTCGTTTTCCAAAGAGGTGGTATCGGTGCATCCCTAGTTGCTGTATGATGTACTGTTAACTAAAAAGGCTTCTTAGTGCATGTCAGAAGATGGTTTGTAATGTTTTTATTTTCATTGTGTGGTTTGGTATGGCGATTTCGCTTTCATTGTGCATCTGACCAAAGTGTTGAGTTCAGTTCTGGGCCAACTCCCCAGTCCTGGTAATTTATCTTTGGTACAGAACATGGCTGAGTTTAAACACAGAAGTAGTGGTCTTGCTGCTTCACGAGAGCTTGGCCAACAATCTTCTTTTCCTGTCAGCATCATATTCCTGATGAGAGATGCCTTACTGTTTTTATTGTAACCCTTATTACACTTCCTACAGGACTGCATGGTGAGTATGCACGATGTAATGGATGCTCAGTGGCAGTTTGACCACAACAAAGATGAGAATTACCTGCGGAGAGTCATCTATCCTTTGGAGAAGCTCCTCATTTCTCACAAGAGAATTGTCATGAAGGACAGTGCAGTAAGTCTCCATTTCTCCTGCCTCTGTGTTCACTGTACTACCACTGCTGTGTTTTGTATGTTTAGTGCACATTTATATACATTGCTTCATGTTCATTTTTTTTTAGGTGAATGCTATCTGCTATGGTGCCAAGATCATGTTGCCAGGTGTGTTGCGGTATGAAGATGGCATTGAACTGAACCAAGATATTGTTGTCATTACAACTAAAGGAGAGGCCATTTGCACAGGTTAGTGCCAGACAACTATTTACACCACATCTAATCCAAGCCACACGATGATCAGTAGATTGCATTAGCACTCTGTGCAAAGATGACGTCCTATCTATCACCCAAGACTGATGGCTTTAGTTATTTCCACATTTCTGTAAGTTGGTATGACCGGTTTTATTAATTTGTTTTTATTTGTGCTATACGTTACAGCTGTGGCCCTAATGACAACAGCAGTCATCTCTACGTGTGACCATGGTGTGGTAGCTAAAATCAAGAGGGTCATCATGGAAAGGGACACATATCCACGGAAATGGGGTTTAGGGCCAAAGGTGAGGCACATTTTACATTCGCGTTCTTTTCACTGAATATTCTTATAAACTTCTTGTATTTTAAACATCATTCAAACCTATTTGTGACTTGTTTTTCAGGCTAGTCAGAAGAAACTGATGATCCAAAAAGGCTTACTAGACAAACATGGCAAGCCAAATGGCAGCACCCCAGCAGAGTGGAAAGAAAGCTATGTAGACTACAGGTAGGCTTCACTTATTGATCAAGACCTGGGCCAAAGTGATTACTGACATGTGGGATGTTCTAAGCAATAATTGTGCAACAGATTGATGAGGAAGTGTAGCCTTAGGATATCTTTAGTACTGTTAAACTCGAATTGAGTGTCATCTTGCAGACTGTTATCCCTTTTTAGCCTGCTGTGACTCTAGAGGGAGTCTGTCTGCTAAATTATTACTCAGGAGTCTGGTTCACTGTCTGCAGAATGCATGGCAGGCCCCGGAGTTCTGTGGACATGCAGGCAAAATTATATTTGCACTGTCAGCTATATGTATCAGGATGTAATTCAGTGTTTGTTTTGGTAGTAGAATTTTGCACAATGGACAAATTAGAATCCTGCTCGTTTTGTTAATTCGTCCAGTGTCAGTTTATTCATTCTGGCTTTTTCAACAGCAAACCAAAGACTGAAGCAGCGACAGCTGAAGATAAATCTAAGGCAGGAGCAAAGGTAAACAGTCAACCATCTAATATCTTCTGCGTAAGTGAATGTGAGTTTTTGTTTAGCTGTCTTGTTGACTTTGAATTTCTCTTTTGCAGAGGAAACGGGAAGAGAGCGGAAGTGAGGGTGAGGTGGCACCCACAACCCCTAAGACAGATGAGGAATCCAAGAAGGAGAAGAAGAAAAAGAAGAAAGAGAAGAAAATGAAGCAGGCTGAGGAAGCAGCAGCAGAAGTCATCGAGGAAGCGCCTGAAGCTGAGGTGGAGACTTTTATTTTACATTGTACTCTACTGAAATAGTGTGGAAAAGGATCTGTGACCTGTACTTAAGTTTGAGTCCCCTTGCTAGTACTCTTCTTTAGTCTCTAAAATGCCTGTAAGTTTTGTGTGGTTACTGTACTATTAATATGACTCATCGTTTTACTGTAGGTCACTGAGAGTGCCAAGAAGAAGAAAAAGAAAAAGAAGCCTAAAGAGACTGAAGCTGGTTCAGACTGAATGCATACACCATCCAGTAGACTGTTAAGAACCTTCAACCGTAATGAGGGTCTGGCCTTTGCTACTACCTTGTGAAGAGACATCATGATATCCGCCCAAATGGGACCCTGCTCTTTTGACCCTCCTTTACATATTCATCTTTTTTAGAATGGCTGTCGACCATTTATGGTTTGACTTATTTAAGGACGGTTTTGAATTAAATCTCATAATTCTGCAATGGTGAGATGATCCGATTCCCAAAAGGCATTTATTCTGACTAGTAATTTACCACGGCTTCGAACACTTCACTGGAAAGCTTTGGAAGATGAATTGCACAGGGATCTGTTGCCAACAAATAGTAAAAATGTAATACACTAGTGTTACAAAATGTAATAAATTAGTGTTACAAAACCCTATATTGGTTTCAATATACCAAGTAATTTGACATGTAATAACGGTGTCTCCATGGAGGACCCTTTGCAGTGTTCACTGACATCCAACTGATGTAAAAGTAGAAAGCCTTTGTTAAAAGGAAGAAAAGCATCTGTTCGAGATTCATGAATGTAAAAGGTTGGGTTTTTGTTTTGTTTCAGGATTCATAATTGCCACTGTAAGATGCTTCTTTTTGAGTTTGTGTGGGGGAAAAAGATATTTTTTGTATATAACAGGATCATTGTTATCCTAAAAGATTAAAGTTTTTTTTTCTACATCTGTCCTGGCTGTTATAATTTGTCATTTATGTAAAAAAATACCCCGAATGTCCAGAGTGCCAGTATTGGATGTTTATTCAGTTCATTTCAAAGATGCCATCTCATGAGCCAGACCATGATAAAACACTTAAGACATTGTCACAATACATCAGGACAATTTGTGATTTCACATTGGGAGTTCCATGGCACATCCTATCACAAAAATACAAAACCACAGCTGAGGTCAACTGAAGTGGTCAGATCTTTACAAACCAGAGTGGGCTTTTATCACAGTAGTGGTCCTTTTTGCATTGCTAATTTAACATTCTGTCAGATGTTTCCTGGCAAAATCAGATAATTTGTCTCTGGTAAATAAAAAAAGCCTAACTTATTGCTGTTTTAAAAATAAACACTTGTTATCCAGTGTAAGCAGCCTGGAGAGGCTGGGACTACTGCCCAGGCTTAGCTTATAGTCTTCTGACTTGGTATTGCACCTGTTTTTCAATGGTGTGGGTTCTTATATCTGAGGAATTTGCCAAAGGAGGTTGTCAGTAAACCCAAGACACAGGTACCCACTGGGGGCTGGATGAAGCTCTCTCCAAAGACTCTTCTACACCCTTCACACTTTCATCCACGTCATTGTTCACCAAAATCACATCAAAGAAATGGCGATATGTGTGGTGAATGGCATCCGATTCCTTCTGGATTTTCTGCAGTGCCTCTGACTAGATGGGGAGGGGGAAAAATTAATTAGCTGAACTGGCAAATGTGTGTATTCCCTGGTGTTCAAAAGGAATAAGTTTCATTTAAGTATTGTAGTATTTCAATAACAATGCAGACTGACCTGATTACCAGTGTTGGTTGGGGCTATGAACACAACCAAAGGAGCGAAATCGGCCGTTCTGAGGAGTTTCAGGGTCTGAATGGAAAAACATTAAGGACAATTTCAAGCATGTGCAATCAAGATGGTAAACACATAAGATATCTATAGTAAACATTTACAACGTAACAGGTTATCAGAGATATTTGTTTTTTACCTGCGGTTCTACATCCAGTAGTGCAATCTTGCCTTGCTCATGTATTTTCTGGATAGTCTCGAGCTTGGTACCAAACATATTCCCTTGGAAACTACCATACTCCAATAACTCATTTCCCACAATGCATTTGGTCATCTCATCGTTAGAGATGAAGTAATATTCTTTGCCATTCTCTTCATCTTTCCTTGGAGGTCTGGTAGTGTCTGTTAGAAGTAAAAGATTGCTAGATGAGGCATTTTCTTAATATTTTGGTGTAAAATGCGACTCAAAAAAGTTCAAAAATGTACCTCTTGCTAATAGTAGATGAGCTGAATCAGTATGTTTAATGAAGCAGAATGCAAACCTCCATGTGGGTTGAAATAGAACATGGACTATCTAGGGGTTCCTCAAGACTGATTTGAGAGCCATTGGGCTAAATAATGGATGGTATTGACAGTTTCTGTTCTGTACAGTGTTAGAAGGGGGGCTGTTTAGAGAATGTAAGTGGAGTGAAAAGTTGGTGACTCTTGGGTCCTCTCTCTGTTCAGCACATGACTAAAGATATTGCTGATCTATTCCCCTCTATTTTTTTTCCACTGAATTGATTTTGACAGCAAAGGCTACATTATTTCGATTCTTCTGACAAAAAAAAAAAAATCGCCAAACAGACGAGGACTTATTCTAAGTTTACAATAGCCCAATTATACAATTAGTCCAATTATACTGTTTCAGTTAACCTTTAGAACCAAACCGAAGGACTTCACGAACAGTAAAAATGCAGCTCTACTTACGAGGTGCTGGGTAGGAAAACTTCTCAGGGTATTTGGTAAGCAGCAAACTTTTTATATGACTTCTTCCTACACCAGGCGCACCTACACAAATATGTAAAAAAAATCAGGAAAGTCAGTATGATAAGGTGGCTTAAAAAAAACACGCCAATGCATATTTAAAAATGCATAAGCACCCCATGGCACTTTTACTTGATACATTATATTTTTAAGACCTTACCAATGAGCACCAAGGTTTTTCTGTTGAATGCAGGGAGTTGCACAACTTCTTCATAAGAAATGACATCAAGCTGATCAAAGACTGACGACAAAAATGAAGCAGATCATATTTCAGTTGTACAAAAAACAAGGTTGATGGTCCATTCAAGAAAGTGCAAGTGTTACTTACTGGAGCTGTGTTTTGCTAAGTACTTGTCTTTGCATTTCTTCTTTTTGCCAAACGGACTGCATGACGGACTGGCCTCAGCTGTTGTTTTGCTTTTACTGGCCACACGCCTGTCAGGAGGAGGGGAATGAGGTACTGTAAATACATCATTTATGTTCTAGCTTTTTTAATTTAATGTAAAATTCAAGATTCAAAGCGTTTGTCAAGTGTACAAAAAAATCGCAATTAAATTCTTTTTTTGCTATCCACAAACAAATGCCAAGTTAAAAGTAAATAAATAAAGCTAAAAATTAAGATTAAACATTAAGACTAACATTAAAAATATATAAATACTAAAAAGAAAGATTTTAAGAAAAAAAAACAATATAAATAATAAAACAAAGGGTAAGTAAAGTGTGTGCTGATGTGAAACAAATATAAATTGTGCAAGAAGAGTGAAAGTGACCTAATGTGCAAAAAAACAGTGTGAAGCAGGTCAGCTGTTCAGGAGTCTGATGGCAGTAGGGCAGAAGGAGTTTTTAAGTCGGGAGGTTCTAGATCTCACACTTCTGAACCTACGTCCTGAGGGAGTGTGAAAAGTCCGTGTTGGGGGTGTGTGGGGTCTTTGAGGAGTGGACAGATATTAGAAATCAGCAGAAAGGCCACACATGAAAATGGATCATACCATTCCTGGAGTTCAGGGGAAGGAATGAGCCCAGCAAAGTCTTTGGATGAACTATCCACCCTCCCCTGCCACCAGTTAGGATCCCGTTTATTGATGATCTGAATGATGTCGCCTGTTTGGAACCTAAGGCCAGCCTCTTTGCATGGAATGAGGTCATCTTTGGCAGGGTCGTAATCAAACTGAGCTCTCATGAACATCTAAAGCAAGACAAACAGTAGATTCAGAGCACTGAAAAAACGTTGCCAACTGACTTGATATCAACTAGTTAAAAGTATAGTAGTAAACACTCACTAACCCACTAATCAGAAGATACCTCACTATTAACACCAAAGGCCCAACAATTTAAATCAAAGGTGAATCATTAAATTATCAATATCATTTACCTCAGTAAATTATAGGCATCACATTTTAGTTACTGTAAGATGTAATAATTTGGACCAATATAAATACCTTTTTTAACAAATTGCACACCATGCTGCACAAGCTAAACCTAGACAATTATGTTCTCTTTATAATAAAAGACATAAAAATACAATAGAAGCACAGTAAGACAGAGACTGTAAGATACATGACCAGCAGGGGGCACAAGAGTGAGTCTTACTTTTTTAAAATTAAAAACAAAAAAAAGAACGACAGCGTAGCCACCTCTTGGTTCATTTTACGCATTAGCATGTCCTCTTTTCACACAAACTGACAAGGGATAAGCTAGAACCAAGAATGCTTTTGGAACAGAAAGGAAAGGAAGTGTTATCACAGCTAGACCTAAGAGCCTAGTTTGCCTACTGGTGGAATACTAACAGAAAATGGAGCAAAAAAACAAAGAATGTCTCAAGTGAAGCATGCTTTTCAAAGCTACATTATTTAGCAGAATGTTTTGGTTCATGCCATGTAGGAGGAAAAGATTACAAAAGAGTACATTTATGCTGATAATTGCCACTCAAGAAATGCTGCTACTGCATATCACACCGTAAAACAGGTCTCTGCCATATAATGCTCTCATATTCTGCACAACTTCCTCAAAAAATAGTCAAGTGACTTGTGATGACAGTGTGATGAGCAGATGACACTAAAACCAGCATAAGTCCGGGTCATTTATTTAATGAGGAAATGGTATTATCTACGGCTAGGCACTACGGGTGTCTACTGATCGAATAGTCACCTGAGCCAGAGGATAAGCGGATTCCCCTAATAAAAACAAAGCATGTGTAATTACTAAAAGGATAAGACCTCACATCTGTCATATCAAACTGGAATACTGAACAGCAGACCAGAAAATATAGATTGTATTCTGTTAAACCAATTTATGCTAACTTTTTTGCTTACCTCACAAATCATTGAGCGATTTTGCTGGTTGGGGATGACTTTCAAAGTGACAATGCCATTTGTATCTTTCTGCAAAAGAAATGACAGCAATAAGACATAAAAAAGAACTGATTCAAAGAATGCTTTATATTACTAGCGTGTTTAGCATAAAGACTTGCCAGCATCTTTTGAAGCTGGTCCACACTCTGATTAGCAACACTTTTGCCATTTATTTCTGCAATTTCATCTCCTTCATGTAGGGAACCTAAGCAATAAATACAAAGCTCATTAGTGACAGAATTAGTGACTTCTGAGCAGACCACACACAATAATTTATATTTCATTCAGTATATACATACATAATATGTTAAATAAAAATTTTATTAGCTACTAGGACTTGATTGAACAATCGCTTAAATTATCAGCACAGTTATTGCTTTATATCCCGAATGGGAGAGGGGAAAACATAATTGGGGTCATCAGGTGGGCACCCTCCATCTTCAGTGTTTCGCTTATTTAGCCTCCGGAAAACTCCGGAAGCCTCAGCAGCAACACCTAGTGTCCCAGGTGTGATCCCCTCTGTCTTTACCCCTCCAATGGTCATCTCATCGCCCAACTTAAGTCCTTTCTCTTGATCCACAACCAATTGCTACTTCATTCCGCGCCATCACTACTAGCCGAAGGGTCTGTCCTTTCACCGCCATCCTCTTCAGGAGCCAGGTTGTGGTTTAGGCAACGAACCCTCTGCACCCAACTTCTACTGGGAAGTTCATTTGCTTCCAGAGAAATATCAAAACGTCGCTGGCATTTTTGTACAGCCGATATGGTCGATGAGCTGAAGCCGCCCTTGCATTCTTAATTGCCTCCAAAAACCTCGCTCCATCGTGGGGGACTATCATCCAGTAGGTGATTTAGCTGAGGGATTGGTGGCATGTCTGAAGGTATCTTCCTCTGTTCAAGCCTCTGGGAGTCTGTGTATGTTTTTTTCAGGTGGTTCTCCAGCTTTTGTATTCCCTCCTTAAGAGATCCACTCTTTTCCTTTGAAAATAGACTTTTGACAATTTGGAAGGGATCTTTGTGGAAGGAAGTTCTTGCTTTCTCTTTCCTCTTGCATTGAATTCAAAGGGTTTCAGCTCGCCAAGCGCTTACTAAACGAACCTTAAGGTCTTCGTGAAAGTGGTCGAGAGCTGTTCTCTCATCTGGTGAGGCTTTTTTTCCATTGCTTCCTCAGTTGTCGCCTTTCCTTACCAAGTTGCTGGATCTCACGCTGTCTTCTGGATTTGGGTGGAATTGATGTTTCCTTCATTCTTGGCTGTTTTATTCCAAATCTTTCTACTCCATAGGAGTAGATCAGATCACCCATTTTCTCCAGTTTCTTCACCACTGTTCCTCTTAGTCTATTCAAAATGTTTTTCAGGTCTGAGTTGATCATTGCCCATTCTTTTTTGTTGCATGATTTTGGCCACTTCACTTGTTGTCTGGGGACTTTCTCCAACGCACTTTGTGGCTGGCTAGTTTCCAGGTTATCGAATTCTGTGCTCAAGTCTCTCTCAGCCACTGGAATATTGAGGCTCGGTGGACTATGGGGTGGATCCCGCCACTGAGCTTCATTCGCCTTATTTGACCTGTCTCTCAGTAGATAGTGGTCAATGTGATTTCCCAGCTTTGATTCCTTCAAACAATGTATTTTTAGGCCTAAGTTGGATGTGACCTTATACCGTCCACAGGTGCATATTTGGAGATCTTGACCTGCTGCTGAAGTAGTTGGCCTGCCTGGGTGGTCTTGCCTGGGTTCATAACCGTCTTATCAGTCTATGACTAAGATATATAGACCTTCAAGACAAACCATAATTAAGCAGCCCAAAATCAATCACTGATTACCTTGTCTGTGGATCATTCCTCCATGTAAAATTCTTGCCACTGTACATTTCTGCTTTTCATTCAGTTTTAGAGTTACACCCTGATGAGAAACAGGAAATTAGAGATGAACATATGATTTTTTACATTGAAAATGATTGATGCTGTGGTTTTTCATTACAGTTCTTCATAAAGTTTAGGATCTTACAGTTAAAAACCTCATACAGTACCATTGGCTCTGATGGGTTCTTCTCGAAAGCCACCTCCCGCATCTTTATTGCTTCTTTGCCATTCATGTAGCCAGCACTGTCATTGGTGTACACATCTTTCCCTTCCAGCGTTTGCATGGCTGCCTGAAAACACAGACACACACACATTGGAGTGGTTTCGCGCCCACAAATACATGACTATACATTCCCATTTATCAATAGGGCAAGAATGGGTACGCTTACATGTATGAATGTCAAATATGTCAAAATATTTACGTATGTCCATACAATGAGAGTTTTGTCATATTTGACATTGCTACGTTGCAATGCCACATCTGATGTTAAAAGCTTTTAGCTCTAGCTCAAAGCAGATCCGTAGTTGTGACATTTGCTCTGGGTTAACGATTAAACACCCACATTTTCAACACCTCATTAGATCACAAAATACATGATACAGCTACCATGGTTGTCATGGTTATGTGTCAAGCTTTAGGGCAGCATCCTGGAAGTGGAAGGCATCCGTTACCGTAAGTTGCATCATTAATTGTTTCGATCAGCAGGAACACACAAAGTTTAGTGAAAGGTAGTTTATGTAATGTTCTTTGCGGCAAAAAAATGGCTCTCTGAGGGGCATTTGATAATGTCATTTGTCAAACTCATAATTTCCTTTCCTTGTGTCAAGGAGATCAATGTGATTTTCTAGATTCAATTACAAATGATAAGTCATACTATTTCACTTTTTAAACTTATTAAAACCTTAATTTGGAGACAGATGTGTGAATGTTGATGACTTGGACATGCTCATGTATAGTGCAGCACTGTTAATATGATATGTACATCTGCAGTCATCTCAAAGGCCAAAGGTCATTATTCTTCTATAACTGTAATTACAAGGCAGGGACTTTGGACCCCTGGGCTGTCACAATGGCTGAGAAACTAAAAAGTGATTATGGTATTTTTTTCATGACATTTTGTGTTAATGAACTGCTTTCTTAGTGTTAGTGATGCTAAAAGAATGTGCTGACATGTATCCTTTGAATTAGATTTTTTCCTTTATTCTACTGACTATTATAACTGGATTTAAAAATGTATGAAGTGACCTCTACAGCACTAAGATAAAAAGTTACTTATTAACAGTCACATGCATAATTCTCACTTCATCCCAATAATATGAGTCACATCCTTTCCAGAGACATCTGGTAGGTACATTCCCAAGTACATTCCTTTTTATAACCTTGACTCTTTGTGGGCAAGCCATTTTGTTTGTAAGTTCTTATCACTGTTTGCCATAAGTACTTGATGAACTCTTCAGACTTTGTATGAATGTCCTCTTATCGCTTCAGTGAAGCACAATGAGCAGACACAAACTCCCTCACACTTTGTACTCCACACTAAAGATCCTGAACCCTGAGACTGAAGAACAGATGCTCTTGCATTAGAAAGAGGGAGAATCACCTGTTTTGAGAGGTTTCTCACAATTTCAGGTAATCAAAACAACACACATCTAATCAGTAAAGAACATGGCTTTGTTTGTACTGAAGCATACGCTTACGTACATAAAGCCAATGTTATCTTCCAGTTAGGGCATGTTAAACGACCAGGTTCACAGTTGATCTATTTACATCTATGAGTAACTCAAATTGTATTATAGCATTTTCAGCATGTCAGACACCAGTATTTGTCAGAAATCAGTGTTTATGATTTATTTGCTGTATGTTATCAGGTTATATAGAAATGTTAATTTCTCAAACAGCATCCTCTCAAACAACTTAGACAAAATTCATATCTGACTTGTAGTCTGCTGACACAAAGACTAAGGCTGTTATACAGAAAAATGCTGAGGTCAGAAAAAGTATTGCTGACCGTTCCTCTTTGCTCTGCACAAGAATGAGCACTAGCACGCAGAACAGCTCAGGATACAAAGGACTTCCTGTTGGTACATGGACACTGGGCACTAATAAACCAGAAATTCCATAAAAGACACTGCAACTTGGGGAAGTTTAGAGTCTATGGATTTAAAACTTTTATGATTTGAATGACTTTCAAGCAGAAAGAGTGCCAAGGATCACACAACTCTATTCAAAATAAATGAGGGGGATTAATTTTAAAAACTGTATTTTATAGTTCACGGATTCACTTTTGCCAAAAAAGTCCCATTACACAGAATTATGTGTACTCAGCCTCTGCTAATATTTTATAATCTCAAAAGGTAAGAAAACTATGTGCCGTCCCCTTTTAATAGAGTAACGAATCCAGTCAAGCAACATTTTTATTTGTTCTCATCCTGGTCGATTGTTGTTCCAAATTCTGATTCGGTTCTCAATAAACTACTTCCTAATACAGATATCTCTTAATGGTAGAGGGACACTGCATATCACCCTTGTAATCGGACAGTTTGCCAGATTTATTATTACTGTTATAATATGTTTATTTCTTCAAAACACCAGGTACAACAAGCCACATGAAATTGTCAGCTAAAAAAGACTAAAAGTCAGTGGGTCAACTTCTTTCTTTCCTCCATTATACCTCACTATATTTGGCTCATATTTAATGTACTTCAGAATCCATAAGACACCATCTATTAGCATATAAACAGAACATTAGCAGATTAGCATATTAGCAGATTAGCAGAAATGACCACTACTTGAATGTTTCTATTTTAAGCAGCAATGAAAATTACATTCTTATCTTACGAAGAATGCGCTCAGTGCATATTGGATGTTTATTTTATCATTAGTAATCACTCAGAGAAAAGTAACTTGGATAAATCAAAGATCCCTGAGTGGCTCTGGAATGGAGAGTAAGAAAGACAAAATAATGTTATTGCACACTTCAAAGTGATGCTTTATTAACTCGGATCAACTGAGGGTCAGTGTGATATGCATGAGCAATAACAGATGTTCTTCATAATCTGCTTCCTTCTTGTGCCTTGAACGTCATGATGCTTGCGTGCTTTAGCTCAAGATCCAAAGAAATTGCAGAGCATGTAACCAGTTTCTTCGGGGGAGTTAATATATTGAGCAACCATGACAATTCCTCTAGAGAGGAATCACATTAAGGAAATCAAGTGCTCTGGTGATGTAATGGATACCCAGAGAATGTGTGTTTGTGTGCGTGTGTGTGTGTGAGGGGGTCATACATGCTGATTTTAAATTTATATGCTGGACCTCAACCCATATCTAATCCAGGACCAGCTGAAACCGGCCTGCAGCAGAGACAGCCACCATTGCACAACTGTCTAGTTGAGGAAGGACAACACCTTTCTCCATAAGAACCCCTTCAAAAACGCTGACCCATGCTGTCTCAATGTCACATGCCTTACCCAAGTAGCTAGCCCAAAGGTTAGCTGATATTACTGTGCTAATCAACATTTGTGTGGAGCTCAAAACAGCCTGGGTCAGCTAAAGCTGGCTTACTCACCAACAGACAGAAAGTAAAATGCAAGCTAAGGTCTTCTCAGTCAACGTTAAGTGATTTGTTTGCTGAAACTACCATTGCACAAGATGCAAGTCAAGAAGTTGCTTTAAACTGGTTCTCTCTCATACTTAGCCTCCAAACAGGAGGTCTGTCCAGCCACCATACAACTTGCTCTTGTATGGTCCCCTTTAGTGGTCAATTTGGTATAACACATACATCAGAAGGATTTAAATGGAGAAAATAACTAATTTACAAACATATCTGTATTGAATTACCAAGATATTCACACTCATGTGACCTTTTTCTTAATTGAGCAAATTTTTAATGAACAGATATAACTTACATATGGAACGTTTTAAACACATTATGCACCTGTGAAGTTGTTTGTTTAGTTTTTATATGTTTTATAAACTATATCTCCAATCATTTGATTATTTAGATTAGATATGTTGTGATTAAACTTTCTGGAACAATATGAGGCATTCACATTGTCTTTACTGAATGACTAAAAGTTTGAAAAGCTGTGATTAATAGTCAGTGCAGTTTCAGCCGAAACTATTTATGTTACCTTCTTAATCTCATCAGACCAAATAAATCAAGTCAGAGAAGACTCATACAGCTATATAGCTCCAGGTAGATGTTGTGTATCTTAATGGATTTAAACTTAGAAATTTTCTTAAATATGTAATGATTTAAATAGGTTTCAGTGAAATGCTATAGGGATGTACATTCCAAGCAAAAATACTAGTCATTAATCACCACACAGTATTTGAGCAATCTTTAAAGCTTGCTTGTCATAAAAGCCTTGATCGAGTGTGCAAAACAACTGTCTGTTAGGGCACTGTAGCTTGAGGCTTCCTCTGCCTTGCACACTTCCTACTTTCGAGACTTGCAGAATCAGGCATATCGCGTGTCAAAAAACACAGAGAAAAACAACTTGTGTTCCCAGCCTCTCTTTTCCCCTTATGGTGTAAGTGTAACCACAGTCTAATTCCTTCTGACCTACACTGAGAATTATGAGAGGCATTTAATACAAGAAAGTCTCAAAGAACAAAATATACAGATGGCTGACAAAAGGTAAGGGGGTAGAGTAAATGGGTAAACAGCTAGAAAAAATCCCTAAAAGAATGATATTATTACAGTGGGTATGACACCCGTTTTGTCCACATCTGCCAGACAAAGAGCCTTGTACCATTAAATGATTAGATTACAATTAATAGCCCTTAACAGCTTTTCATCAATTACTTTGATCAACATGTTGCATTTTGAATGCTTGTATTGATCTTCATTGAGAACATGCCACACATTTTCAGATGTAATCAGTGAACATAACATTTTTATATGCCTTCATTGCATAATAAAACATTGTTTCTGGCCTAATGGAATATTACATATTTCATTCACTACAGTAACTAACCAGAATAACTTATACAACTCAAGCTAATGCTAAAGCTTCAGGCCACACTGTCCCGGTCCATAAATGGGTGTTGTCATGGGGTTTCCATGTTTTTAAATATATATTTTTCAAATATGATCAGATTATTTAAAATATTGCAAAAGATAAATGCCGGAATCTCTGTGCTCTGTGTAACACATCACTTACAGCGTTTGCGTAACCTACGCCAAAGAGCATACACAGGGGGCTCGAGACGGTCGTCTTTCAGAGGTAAA